>JAKUCM010000548.1:0-23186 GCA_023374145.1 Lepidium sativum
AGAGAGAGAGAACTTTTCAAGATGCACGAAGGAGTAATTATGAACCACAAGATGTCTCAGGAGTCAGTTTCATTGATATGCATACTATACGAACTGCAACCAATAACTTCAGTCGCTCAAATAAACTTGGTCAAGGTGGATTTGGTCCAGTTTACAAGGTATGTAACATTCTTTTCTTTTCTACTCTGTAATCTTCTTTTGTTCTCTAGATAACAATCTGCAACTTATTTTCCAGGGAAAGTTGGCAGGTGGGAAGGAAATAGCTGTTAAACGCCTTTCTAGTAGCTCTGGTCAGGGTACAGAGGAGTTCATGAATGAGATAACACTGATCTCAAAATTACAGCATAGAAACTTGGTTAGGCTTTTGGGATACTGCATTGAAGGAGAAGAGAAGCTCTTGATTTATGAGTTCATGGTGAACAAAAGCCTTGATATTTTTATATTTGGTTTGTTCTTTAACTCTTATATCTCTTCATTTTTCCTTTCCTTCCATCTTGCTACTAATCTTTTCACCTTTTTGGGTAGATTCAAGTTTGAAGTTTGAGCTTGATTGGCCAAATAGATTTGATATCATTCAAGGTATTGCGCGTGGGCTTCTCTATCTCCACCGTGACTCGCGCCTCAGAGTTATTCACAGAGACTTGAAGGTCAGCAATATCCTTCTAGACGAGAAAATGATCCCCAAAATATCAGATTTTGGATTGGCTCGGATGTTTCAGGGAACACAATATCAAGACAACACTCGCAGAGTTGTAGGAACTTTGTAAGAATCTATCTTCAACAACATTCTTAACAAAGATATCTAGTATATAGTCGTGTATACTAAGTTACTAACAATCTGTTCTGATATTTCAACAGAGGATATATGTCTCCTGAATACGCATGGGCAGGTTTGTTCTCTGAGAAGTCAGACATCTACAGCTTTGGAGTATTGATGTTAGAAATTATCAGTGGGAAAAGAATTTCACGGTTCATATATGGTGATGAGAGCAAAGGTCTTCTTGCATATGTAAGTGAAAACATTTGATACATATCAAAAGGAAAATACTTTTCTGTAACCAATTCAAACATTTTCTTGTTCTAATTCTCAGGCATGGGATTCTTGGCGCGAAACCGGGGATCAAATCTCCTGGACAGAGATATTACTGATACATGTCAAGCATATGAAGTTGCAAGATGTGTTCAGATTGGTCTACTCTGTGTTCAACATGAAGTAGTTGACAGACCAAACACTTTACAAGTACTGTCTATGATAAACTTCAACAACAGATCTTCCTATACCAAAGCAGCCAATATTTGCAGTGCATACTCTAAATGATGTGCCATGTTGACTAATCTAAAGATTTCTACTCTATGAATGAGTTAACACAATCTGTGATCCAAGGACGATAAGTCTAAGATCTTGAGTATATATTAGACCACTTGTAAATTGATAAACATGAGCATTTAAGCCTAAGATATTTGATATTTCACTTCATTGTTGTTAACCATGTGCACCACTAAACCTTCTCCAATGTTTAAGACTTTGAGTTGACTCCAAAAGGCAAGCTCATAATATTCCCAAAAAGATTGTTTTTTTAACCGTCACAATGATAAAATATATGCATATTCAGGCGGCTCCAAATTGGGAAAGAATGTGACGGCTTAGGATCAATAAAAAATGACTTATAAAATGGATGATTGAGAATTTTTTAAGCTTCATGAATATACTAAAGGTTATAGTATTAATAAGTGGAAAAAATCCACTTTTTAAGGTTTTAATATTGCCGGAACCGTTTGACTTGCCCTGTTTTGACTAGATGGTGTGTACTTTGCCACTAGCTGCAATTTTTAAGCTCGTGGCGATGGAAAGGTCTGCGACTTTGGTTACAAGCTTCGAAGCCCAGATGGATTGATGAGATAAACTTCTTCTGGGTAGTAGCTGACGCGGTCTGTATTGTTGTTGTTTCCGATTTTTGGAACGTCCTAGGTTACGCACTGAATGTGTTTGGTGAAATGCTTGAACGAGATTTCAAAGTTTCAAAGTCTGGGCAGTGGAGGGGACCAATTTGTTCGAAGTCGCCCATGAAAAGACTTTAACTATGCTGTCGGTAACATTCTTTTCCAATCATATGAAAGTTCCTTATCTTTTACATATCAGAAAAAATAAGTTGTAATTGCAAGTAAAAATGTTGCAGTATAGTTCTCTTGCTCTGTAGAAAATGTGGAAGTTCAACGTTTATCTTTACAATGGGCCTCTTAAACGAGAAAGCTGTTGACTTTATTTATGGTTAAGGTACAGTGAGCATGAATATTCAAAGTTATCTGCTGAAGCAATATGGAGTACAAAATCAAGAAACCATATTTGTTATTAGGTGTTATGGTGTGAATTGGAGACAATAGATCCTAGTGGTCAACATGGTCTGTTGTTCCTTTCTCAAGTGCGTCCACGGTGGCTAATTAGTTTATCTAAAAAATCAAAGTATATAAACAAGGAATCTCCATGGACACCTCTAGAGATTTCAATTTTGTTTGTTCTCTGATTGCATTGACTTTAAAAAGTTAAGCTTTTTTCTTTTTTCATACACTCGATTCTGAAGAAGTGCTCTTACATATGGTATGGGAAAGATTGGAATTGTTTTCTTTGATTCCTTGCTCTTCTTGCAAGTCATATTCCCAAGTTTTGTTTATGCAGCTATAACCAGAGCAAGTCCTTTGTCCATAGGACAAACTCTGAGTGCCCCTAGTGGATCTTATGAGTTGGGATTCTTCAGTCCAAACAACTCACGGAATCAGTATGTTGGGATTTGGTTCAAGAACATCACGCCTAGGGTTGTTTGTCTGGGTGGCTAATAGAGATAGCCTGTCACAAAACCTCGGCGAATCTCATTATCAGCAGCAATGGAGCCTCGTCTTGCTTGAGGGAGAACAGGATCTTGTTTGGTCAATTGGAGAAAATTTCCTCATCTAACGATATTCGTGCTGAGCTTTCAGACGACGGAAATTTTGTCCTCATTGATGGAGTTTCCAGAAGAAGCTTATGGCAAAGTTTTGAGCATCTTGGTGATACGATGCTACGAGAATCATCTGTGATGTATGATGTTCCTAATAACAAGAAACGTGTTTTATCGTCTTGGAAAAGCCCCACAGATCCTTCACCT
The DNA here is from genome assembly GCA_023374145.1 of Lepidium sativum. Taxonomy (NCBI): domain Eukaryota; kingdom Viridiplantae; phylum Streptophyta; class Magnoliopsida; order Brassicales; family Brassicaceae; genus Lepidium; species Lepidium sativum. The sequence continues at coordinate 3,141 of JAKUCM010000548.1, forward strand.
GGAGAATTCATAGCCGAGCTTACGACACAATTGCCTCCACAAGGCTTTATAATGAGAGGAACTAGACCTCATTGGAGAGGCGGTCCATGGGCAAGAGAAAGGTTTACTGGCACACCAGAAATGGATGCATCACGTGCAAGTCGATTCAGCGTTTCACAAGATGTAACAGCCGGGACAGGATCTTTGACTTATTCATTACAACAAAGAAACTTTAACCTGTCGTACACTACTCTAACATCGGAGGGTTCGTTGAAGATTATATGGAATGATGGCTCTGGTTGGGTTACTGACTTTGAGGCCCCGTCAAACCCATGTGATGTTTATAATACATGCGGACAATATGGGTTGTGTGTGAGATCTAATCCTCCAAAGTGTGAATGCTTGAAAGGCTTTGTACCAAAATCAGATGAGGAGTGGAATAGAAGGAATTGGACAAGTGGGTGTACGAGAAGAACAGGGTTATCTTGTCAAGTGAACTCTTCTGCAACAACACAAGTCAATAATGCAGATGTCTTTGACATTGTTTCAAATGTAAAGCCTCCAGATTTTTATGAATATATAATAAGCGTGATAAATGAAGAGGAATGCCACCAGAGTTGTCTTCGAAACTGTTCTTGCATGGCATGCTCTTATATTGAACAAATTGGATGCTTAGTGTGGAATCGGGACCTTGTAGATGTAATGCAGTTTTCTGTTGGAGGAGAAACTCTTTCCATTCGTCTTGCAAGTTCTGAGTTGGGTAAGCTATGAGACATTTAATATTTTGTTCTAAGTGCTTGTAAGTTTTGTCGGTGATGTACTTGTTTGCTGCAGCATGGGTCACAGTTTAATTTTCTGGTGCATCTCTCAGCTGGAAGCAATCAAACCAAGATCATCGTTGCAAGCACTGTCAGCATTTTTGTTTTCCTCATCTTGGTTGTTGCTTCATATTGGTTCTGGAGGTACAAAAAGAAACAAAATGGTAAGACAGTAAAAAGGCTTATTATCTTTTCCTTCTATATTTTGTTATCCATCAATTCCTTTAGTTTAGACCTTTGAATACTTCTAAAACTACAGATTCAACTCCTATGACGATGGAGGTTTCGAAAGATGCATGGAAGGAACAATTGAAACCACAAGATGTATATTTCTTTGATATGCAAACAATATCAACTATCACTGATAACTTTAGCATTGATAATAAGCTTGGTCAAGGTGGATTTGGTCCAGTTTATAAGGTAAGATTTTATCAAGCTTTATCTGCTCTTTTCCTTGTCTCATTCTCATTATTGTTCCCGGTATAAATATCTCCAACTGTGTATGTAGGGAAAGCTACAAGATGGAAAAGAAATAGCCATCAAACGCCTTTCAACCAAATCTGGACAGGGTCTAGAGGAGTTCATGAATGAAATTATACTCATCTCGAAACTCCAACACAGAAATTTAGTTCGGCTTTTGGGTTGTTGCATTGAAGGAGAAGAAAAGCTATTGATTTATGAGTTTATGGCGAACAAAAGCCTTAATACTTTTATCTTTGGTCTGTCCCTTATTGAGCCTTCCTCTGCATCTTTTTCATTATTTTGAACTCTTATTTATGTGTTTAGCTGACTAGTTTGGTTATAACTTGGCTAGATTCGGTGAAAAAGCTTGAGCTTGATTGGCCAAAGCGGTTTGACATCATTCAAGGTATTGCTTGTGGAATTCTCTATCTTCACCGTGACTCATGTCTCAGAGTTGTGCACCGAGATTTGAAGGTCAGCAACATCCTCTTAGATGAGGAAATGAACCCAAAAATATCAGATTTTGGATTGGCTCGGCTGTTTCAAGGGACTCAAAATCAAGCCAACACTCGTAGGGTTGTTGGAACTCTGTATGTATCTGTTTGCACTCTCTCTCTCTCTCTCTCTTTCTCTGTAACAAATTCGATCAAAGCCTTTACTTTTCCTATATAATCAACCTGAAGAAATTGTTTGGTACAATGAACAGAGGGTACATGTCCCCAGAGTATGCATGGACAGGGAGGTTTTCTGAGAAATCTGACATCTATGCATTTGGAGTTCTGCTGCTAGAGATCATAACAGGCAAGAGGATTTCAAGATTCGCCACTGGAGAAGAAGGCAAAACTCTTCTTGAATATGTAAGCCAATTGTGCTCTCTATCTTCCTTAAATTGAAGTATGAATCATATGTTTCTTACATGCTTGTCTTCATCAAAAACTTTAAGGCATGGGATTCTTGGTGCGAAAAAGGTGGAGCAGATCTATTGGATCAAGATATTTCTAAATCGGGTTCTGGAATTGAAGTGGCAAGATGTGTTCAGATTGGTTTGCTCTGTATTCAACATCACACTGTGGATAGACCAAATATTGAACAAGTAATGTTAATGCTTACTACCACAATGGATCTTCCAAGACCAAAACAACCTGTTTTCATAATGCAGGTCCAAGAGAGCGATTCAGACTCTAGGAGTATGTATTCTGTGAATGAAATAACACAAACTGCTATAATTGGTCGATAAAAGTATTTGATTGCTTGGGACAGTGATCATCATTTTTACTACAACTGTAAATTGTTCTAAAGGTATTTGCTCGCTCTTAAAGCATTTTTTCCAATTTTACATCAAAGAATTTTTGCAAATTGTTTGTTGAAAATGTAATGCTATGAGTTCATTTAGCAAAAACTATACTAGATAAAAAAAAAAAGCATTCCAAAACACAAAGACATCGGCTTAAAATGTCCGAAGCACGAGTTTATGACTTCTTTGTGTCAGTGAATCTGTTGCATCAATCGGCTTAAATTTTCTCACAATAAAGACAAATTGAGAATGTGGCTTGTTTCTGTGAATTCAGAGACTCAATAAGCTGGAAAGAGTGAATTATTCAATAGAAAGAACCAACAGTTTCTCACGGCCATTGAGAATTTTCATGGCTACGGTTGTTTCTTTATTTGTGCGTCGGCACAACTGTATGTTGTTTCTTAGGTAAAGGTGGCGACTTTGGATTGAATCGCTTATGCCCAGATGATCTCAGCATGATCAAGCACAACTAACTTTTAAAACTTGACTTAAAGGTTTAACCGCTTCTCCAATAGTACGCGCACTGTATGTGTTCGACGAAATGTCTTACTGATGTTTAACTTTCATATATTTGACGTCGTGTGAGTTTTCTTTTACCAGTGGGACCAGTTAAAGCGACTCGAGAAAGTAGGTACGTTGAATTCTCATGATTGAGAGAATTGTAAGAAAATTGAAATCTTGTTAAATCCTTTAGAAATTACGTTGTATAGCCTTATTCGAGCTAGATTATTATCTACTGGTGGTTTTGTTATTATCAATGAAGTTTGTACGAGAAAAATGATCATTCTTTGTAGATATTCGAGAAATGCAAAGGTTCTGTAGCATTCAGGTAATTTCTGCCTATGGGTCCTGTTTCTTTGTGTTAATTTCTTTCATGGAGAGTGACAAGTGTGAATCTCTTTCAAATGATTGAGACAAAGTTGACTTATTGTTAGACTTACCCAATTGGAATGTTTCTACGTCTTATTTTGTTTATTCTGTTAATATTAGAAAGGAACACAATGCGTTAATGCAGTAGAGAGAAAAGAACTTGGAAAAAGTCAAGTATTGCGATCTAATATCTGGTCAACTCTAGGTGTCTTCTTGTAGAACACCCCATTATTTTTTATTCTTATAGATGAAACTAAGGGAGCATTGTTCTCTCAGTTCTTTTCGTTCAGCAATTCTTTTGTTTATACGTCAAGATGAAGTTTGTTGTATGCTTGCTCTTGATAGTAACCAGCTTCTCAAGATGTGGCTATGCAGCTATAACCACATCAAGTCCTTTGTCAGTGGGGCAAACTCTGAGCTCTCCTGATGGATCCTATGAGCTTGGCTTCTTCAGTTCCAACAATTCTGGGAATCAGTATGTTGGAATTTGGTTCAAGAAAGTCATTCCTCGGGTTATTGTTTGGGTGGCTAACAGAGAAAATCCAATCTCAAGCCCCTCGACGAATCTCACAATCAGCAGGAATGGAAGTCTTATCTTGCTTGATGACAAACAAGATCCTGTGTGGTCATCTGGAGGAGATATCACATCTAATATGTGTCGTGCTGAGCTTTTAGACACTGGAAATCTTGTCGTCGTGGATAATGTTACTGAAAAGTATCTGTGGCAAAGTTTTGAGCATCTTGGTGATACTATGCTACCTCTTACATCTCTGATGTACGATATTCCTAAAAACAAGAAACGTGTGCTGACTTCCTGGAAAAGTGAAACTGATCCATCACTTGGGGAGTATGTAGCTGAGATAACACCACAAGTTCCCTCGCAAGGCCTGATATGGAAAGGCTCATCACTTTCTTGGAGAAGCGGTCCATGGGCGGGAACACGGTTCACTGGAATACCAGAAATGGATGCATCATATGTGAATCCCTTGAAAATGGTCCAAGATGTGGTCAACGGCACTGGAGTTTTCGCTTTCTGTGTACTGAGAAATTTCAATTTGTCATATATCTAGCTAACACCAGAGGGATCATTGAGGATTCAACGGAATAACGGAACCAACTGGATCAAACAGTTTGAGGGTCCCGTTAGTTCATGTGATCTATACGGTAAATGTTGACCTTTCGGTTTGTGTGTGAGTTCAGGTACTCCAATGTGCCAATGCTTAAAAGGGTTCGAACCAAAGTCAGAGTTGGAGTGGAGAAGCGGGAACAGGACTCGTGGGTGTGTGAGACGCACAGACTTATCTTGTCAAGAAGTTACTTCTGCAGAAACGCAGGGAAAAAACAGAGATGCCTTCTATCGTGTTTCCAACATAAAGCCTCCAGATTCCTACGAATTAGCAAGCTTTAGCAATGAAAAACAATGCCACCAAGGCTGTCTCAGGAACTGTTCATGCACAGCGTTTTCCTATATCAGTGGAATAGGATGTTTGGTGTGGAACCGGGATCTATTGGACACAGTGAAATTTGACGCCGGAGGAGAGACACTTTCCCTTCGTCTGGCACATTCTGAATTGGGTAAGACATCATAAAGAGCTTTTCTTAAACTCAAATCATACAGCCTCTTAAATATCTTTACATTTTCCTTTTGGCTAGCGGTGTGATTTACAGTTTAGTTTTCTTGTGATCTTTTCAGCTGGAAGCAACCGAATCAAGATTACCACGATTAGCGCTCTCAGCCTCTCTGTTATATTGATCTTGGTGCTTGTTGCATTTGGGTGTCGGAGATACAGAGCGAAACAGAATGGTGGGTTTAAATAGCTGATCTCTCTTCAACCAATTCATATCTTGATCTTCCTACATGTTGTCCTGTTATTTTCCAGAATTACTTGGCCATCACGTGTTATGTGTTAGCTTTCTGACGTCTATTTAAGCTTTAGCTCAATGCATCAATTTTTAGAAGTTCTATACTAACACATGAATACATGTAACTTATAGGTTCAAGCCTTGTATCTAACGACAATGTTGAAGGCAGCTTGAAGAGTGATTTGCAATCACAAGATGTCTCAGGTTTAACTTTCTTCGAGATTCATGCCCTACAAACCGCCACAAATAATTTCAGCGAGTTAAATAAACTTGGTCAGGGTGGGTTCGGTGCTGTTTATAAGGTAAGAGATATGGATCACTTCTATTTGCGCTTCTTCATTCTGATATTTATTGTTCATTAGATGACTGTCTGCAACTATAATGACTTTAGGGGAAGCTTCAGGGCGGGAAGGAAATTGCTGTAAAACGTATTTGTAGCAGCTCTGTACAGGTCAGAGAGGAGTTTATGAATGAGATAAAACTCATCTCGAAACTACAACACAGAAACTTGGTTCGGCTTTTGGGATGCTGCATCGATGGAGAAGAGAAACTATTGGTCTATGAATATATATGGTGAACAAAAGCCTGGATAATTTTCTATTTGGTAGGTCCCTTCTTGCTTTTCTTTTTACCTCCTACAAAAACAAAGAGTTCTTTACACTGATTGGTTTCTACTATACTCTTTCTGTGTGGGGTACTTTTGACCAACAGATTTGAAGAAAAAGCTTGAGATTGATTGGCCTAAGAGATTCAATATCATTCAAGGAATTGCTCGTGGAATCCTCTATCTCCATCGTGACTCATTCCTTAAAGTTGTACACCGCGATCTGAAAGTCAGCAATATTCTATTGGATGAGAAAATGAGCCCAAAAATATCGGATTTTGGATTGGCCCGGATGTTTCATGGAAACCAACATGAAGACAGCACTGGCAGTGTCGTAGGCACTCTGTAAGTAACCAGTACTGCTCTTATGTCATGCTCTCTTTCATGTTCATAACTTAACTTGACTAATTATTCTACAAATTTGAACAGAGGATACATGTCTCCCGAGTATGCTTGGACTGGGACGTTCTCTGAGAAATCCGACATTTACAGCTTTGGAGTTCTAGTTCTCGAAATCATTACTGGAAAGGAGATTTCAAGCTTCAGCTATGGCAAAGATAGCAAAAACCTCCTTTCATATGTAAGAACCTATCTTGAACACTTGCAGGATCTAAATTAGATTCTCAATCCCTATGTTCATCTGTTATTACAGGCATGGGACTCTTGGAGAGAAACTGGAGGAGCTAAACTATTGGATCAAGATATTTCTGATTCTGATTCAGTCAATTCAGTTAAAGCAGGAAGATGTGTACAGATTAGTCTGCTCTGTGTTCAGCATCAAGCTATTGATAGACCAAACATCAAAGAAGTGATGTCAATGCTGACTTCAACGACAGATCTTCCTAAGCCAACACAACCAATGTTTGTAATGGACACAAGCGATGAAGATTCTTCTCTGTCTCAACGATCCAATGATCTCTTCTCTATTGATGGAAACAACTCTTCTAAAGAACTAAATGCTTCCTCATGAATGTTCCAATCTAATTCTTCCACATAAACTGGCATGTGTGATTTAAAGTTTGTAAAATAATTCTTCTATATAAATTATAAAAGATGAAACGTGGTCATATTTACCCCAAAAAGTAAATAATAATAAGCTGGTTAGAGACTCTAATACCAAGAGAAGGTTGTGACCAAAACATCACAAGAAGAAACTGGTCTATGGATTTGTCTTCTTCTTCTAACGGATTTGACATTAATCAATGACAGAGGATAACCTCTGCAAACGATTGGCTGCACAAAATCTTTGTCAAGTTCGTACATCAAAAGACTCTGTCTTATTGTCTATTGTCGTCTAATGAGAGAGCTTCAAATGGTGAAGAGGCAGGTGTGTCCTTTCTATTTCAAGTTTTTTTTCTTGTTGGGTACAATAATATTTCTAGTTTTATCAAAATAAGAGATTTAGTGAGGCTTCATACACTACAAGTATAATATTAAATTTCTTGATTCTGAAATAGTTAAGTAATCATTTTAATCCAGAAAAAACTAGCTAGTTAATCATTTCTACAAGTTTATATATATACAGTAATACATATACATTAGCTAATATTAAAAAATAATATCAATAATGACCTTTTCCCAAATACTTTACACATAAATTGCAATTCTGATAAAGAATAACACAAGCATACGAATATTTATTTTAATTTATTATTGTAAATCAATTAAAAGTAATTTAAAAAAAATTATAATGTTTGGTACATAAGATATATTGATGTGTGATATAAAATCCTAAGGTAACTAAAATTAATATATTTGCCATCAACCAAACCAATCAAACCAAATCATAAGCCAACATAACTATGTCGAGAATTAAAACATAAGTAAAAAAGAAAATGATAAGCCAGTTTGATTGTTTCTTTAAACACCAAACTAATAAAATTAGGAAACCCAACTCATATTTTTAAAAATTGAAAGGACAAAATTCCAAACAAATATTTGTGGTCAAATAGTTAAATATTTAATATTTTGTACTATATTATAATTTTAGATGGTTATAATTCTCCGAAGAAAGCGCAGTTAAATGGTCAAATCTATTTTTAAGGTCGTTTTCATCGGAATTCGATTATATCCAGAGATTCGTATAGTCTCACGTGATATTGTTTAAAGTTTTAAGAATTTTTTGGCTGAACATTGTGTTTTGTCAATCCAACTATTGATAAAAATATATATAATAATAGTCCGGTGTGATAATTTTGAGCTATCGGTTTTAGCAAATCATTGGACATCCTCAAAACCGAAGCAGGGGATTAGGCAGCTCAACTTAGGACCATCGTATCTAGGAGCAAGGAAGCTGTCATTAGCCAAACTAGAGTTAGCATAAGCAAATATTCGTAAGTTACCAAACGCACATGGCCCTCAAAATCTTACTCAAACACAAAACTATAAGCTTTTGAGTAACAAAAAGACAGAATATTTAATTCTCATTTGATCCATCACTCTCATTTATCTCTCTCCATATAATTGAATTGTGGTAGATGGGAGATTATCACTCTATCTCTACACATCCTCACATGCTTCTTTATCACTTGACTCCATGTGCTTCTCCATTTTCTCTATATACTTCCAAAATTACATGAATATATACCAAAACCATCCCTTAAATTTTAGCTTCATTTTCTTTGGCTCTTAATCTTTGTCATATGTCTTATTTAGAAGTTTTGCAATCTTAGATTGACATTTATATAATTGTATGTTGCACAAAAGCTGTAAGAAGGATCAATGTAAGGAAATGTTTTGATTTGATTATTGAATTTCTTAAAATAATTTGAGTTTATTGCCATTTGATTGAGACATTTGCAGCTTTTAAGAAGAATCTTCAAGAGATAAAAGCTAACTCTTTCTAAGATACCCACTCAAAAAAATCTGTCTTTTTGTTTGCATTTCACCAAATTAAAAAGAGAGAGAATAATTTGAAGGAAATAAAAGATGAAAAAAATATATTCTAAAGCTAATATTAATATATTTTTGTTGTGGAATTTGGAGGTCACATGTGATTAGTGGAAAGAAAACTAACAAAAACACTTCTGTAAAAATATACACTCAAAGAAAAAAATTCACAAAAAAAACTATCAAGAAAAATAAAATAAAATTAGGAATGCCAAAAACCACTAAGAATACTGCGGAATTTGTTCATTGATAGTTTCTTCACAAGTTTCTTAGCATCTGAACCTTCAGTTTCTGCTAATTTCTCTATGCTTTTCAAATATCCTGAAGTTGCAATCTTTCTTCGTGCACTATTGCAGCTTGTTAAAGACATCAATATCGATATCAGAAACTTTGTGTTAGCAGAATCACTGCTTAAATTGCTCCCATCTTCATGGTCTAACAACTGGAGAATGTAGCTAATGTTAGAGTCATCTTGTGAAAACTTCTTCCTGTTCCTTGGAACTGATATTAGACAATACAATGCCACACTTGCCATTTCTCTTACATCTAATGATTTAGCGTCAAGAAATTTGACTAGCTCAGGCATAAAACCTGCTTCTCCCATTATTCTCTTAACCTCTTCTTGTAAACTACAGAGTCTAGATGTGACCTTTAAGGCTGACTCTTGAACAGAAATCTCCCCATTTCTTAGCAGATTCAGTAAATGATCCAGGAATTTGCAACTCATCAATGCATTGAAACAACCGGTTGATCCGAAACATAAGTTATCAATTGCTCTTAATGCAATCTCCTTAGATTTGGAAGAGGACAACGAGTTAGGATTTGATAATACACTCACTAGCTCTTGGATTCCTCCTTCTCTAACCAAGATATCACGAGTTTGTTCGTCCTTGCAACACATAGTTAACAGTAAATCAATGGAATTTACCTGAACTACCTCTTCCTTAGATCCAATAAGCTTGATGAAAGTGGCTACGGTGTCGTCTTCTTCAATCATATGCCTCTTGATCTCTTCAACACCAACGAGGTTTCTCAACACTCCACACGAAGTACCAATCAATTCACCACCAAATTCGCTGCAAGAACATATCTTTAGCAATGCTGAGACACCTCCATGAGCAGAGACAGACCAAGCATTCTCTGAATTCTCAGTTAATTTCATCAAACACCTTGCAGACGCTTCTTTAGCAACACCATTTCCACTCTCAAGAACCCTAACCAAAGGACCAATCACAACCGATCGGATCAAAACATCCCTGTAAGAACCAAATCCAGATATAAAAAACACAGCTTTCGCGGATTCCTCTTGAATCCCCATCTCAGAATCGAGAAACCCAACAAGGATACTAACCATATCACTACTTTCAATAACAATCTTAACATATCTATCATCTTCTTCCATAGCTTCATTAAGCTTAATCAAAGCTTGTTTCTTCATCTCCAGATCCCCAATCTTCATCCTCGTCAACAAATCCCTAATGTAAAACCTCATATCTTCTTTACAAGCATTAGCATTAGGCTTCGACACAACGATCGCAAATCCATGACTGAGAATCCCAGCTGAGTAAATCCGAGATAAGTTCCTCGTATGCCGATCGAATTTTCCAGCCACAACATCTAAATCGCTCTGCATCAGAAGCTTCCCACTGTACGAGACATTCACACAACGAGTTGCGAGATCGTAAGTGTCTTTGAGAGAAATCAAAATAGCTGAGATTAAGCTGGAGAGAGAAGGGTCGAATCCAGAATTTAGATTCTCAAGAGCAGCGAGACCAGAGTAAAGCTCTTCAAGCTTGGTTCTTATAAGTTGCCATTTGACGTTGAAGGATTTGATTGAGTGAGAGAGTGAAATCAATGAAGATATTGCTTCGATTGCTTTCAAGATACTTGCTTTTGACTCCTCACTCGTTTCTTCCCCCATTTCTTCGATAAATTCTTCCTCTTCTTCGTTTTCAATGGTTTGAAGGCAAACCCATTTCTAGAAACTGACGAATTTGAGTTCTAGAACAAGGAAAACGATGGAAAAGACGAAGACTTTCACAGGTAATCTCGTTAGATTATCAACAATGGTTATTGGGTTGGAGGAAAGAGAGAGAGAAAAGAAAGAGAGTTAGGCAAATTTGACGGAGCTGGCCCTTCTCGGTGGGGTTGGAGGCAGTGACATGTCGAAGAAGAAGAAGCTAAGGGTAAAATAGTCATTTTGATTGCGGTTAGACGAAAAAGCACATTTTGGGAAAAGGTTAGTAAGTTCTTAATACAGTTTTGGTGACGAGCACGAGGATACAAATATTTTTTTTATTTTTTTGTCGACTAATTAATTTTATTGTAGGGAAAAGATTCGATCTCTGATTAGTCATAATCAGAGATCGAAGGAATTTCAAAAAATATTATTGTGATAAAAAATTTGAAAATTTATAAAGTGATTACACCACTTAGTCACCTGTATTGTATAGTGACATTTAACTTCTTTTGAATAAATTTTTATTTGTATAGTGACATTTAACTTCTTTTGTGGATGACTTTTATGAAATTTATATATTTTATATTATTGATTAAAAATCATAATAGGTTAAATATATAGAAAATATTGAAAACTAATATTGAACTTTCTATTAGCGTCTAGCAAATTTTGAACATTGATAATTCATAAATCATTATTATTTGCTTAAAATAGATATGCATAAGTAATTACAAAGCATATGAAAAACTCAAAATGGCATTTAGTCGCGGTAACTCTATTTAATACAGCGCATTTGCATAATTTGGGAACATAACCGGTTTAGTATTTGTATTATGTAGGAATTTAGCTATTGAACCGGCCAGTTGTAATACAATATAATCTGGCGTTGACAAAAGAAATGAAAAACAAATTCTTAGGTTCATGTATTGTTCTATTTTGATAAAATGATTACAAATCTCACAACCTTCGAGCATAATATGTGGACTTAAACTATATATATTTAACGTGAAAGTAATCCAATAAGAGAACTTGAGAATCAATCATCTTATTGGAATACTAATTTAAGATGTTGATAATATTAAGATTAATAGCTTAACTCTAAAGAACCAATAAATATTTGCAAAAGCACGAGAAGTCCGTAATTGGAAATAGTTGTGGACGGTGAAGCTCAAAGACACCTATTTATATATAGTTTAATCTGAATTTTCTTGTAATAAACAATTTAAAACATAATCTTCTTTTCTTTTCTATTTTGTCATCTAGATTATTATTGATAACCGAAACACCATGAACCGATTACAACATAATCTTCTTTTCTGAGAAAAGTTAATTCTACAAAGTTTTAAATAATACATAATATATTTTTTTTTATTTTGAAATTCCTTCGATGTCACGTACAATACATTTTTTTTAAATAAAAGTAAAATGCTATATGTATAAAAACTGTTACCCAAAAAAATGCTATATATATTATGAATTATAATTTAAAAAATTTATTGTGGTGATTATATTTTATATTTATGATTTATAATTTTTAAAGTAAAAAAATTGTAAAAGCATGACTATTTGAAATATTTTCTTTTGCAAAAACAAACCCACATAAAATATCATATATTATATACTTAATTATTACTTACAAAATAAAATTAGCTACGTATAAATTTCTTCTCGCAAGCATTTCTATGCTAACACAAGTTATTTTACTCGTTAGCAATATATTGAAAACTAACTAGTACAATTTCTAGAAATCAAATGAAAAAAACATATATTTTAGAATCATAAATTGCCAAATATATTAAATTGAATAAGTTGGTCAGGCTCTTTCGCACATCTACTTTGGTATTAACTATTATACATGCATATCAAATGATTCTACGTATGTATATTAAAGGAAACAAGATATGGTCCGTGACAAAAGCCATGAAGAACCAAATAACTGGTTTTAATTCAATGTAAAGCAAATGGATTGGCTACCTTTCACATGAATCCAAATCAAATTGTTCAACAAAAATGAAAAAAAATCAAATTTGATTTTTTATGTTCATTTAACTTTTTACGAACACCCATTTATAGATTACTCCCTCCGTTTTATATTAGTTGTCATTCTAAATTAAATTTTATGTTTTATTTTAGTTGTCATTTTTATTTTCCAATGCATTTTTTTAATATAAAATGACTTCATTTGCCTCTAATTAAATAAATAAAATATTAAATGGTTTGGAATTCTAATATCAAGAGCATAATAGAAAATTTGACTCTTTTTTTAATATGCGTGAAATATTATAGAATGACAATAATATGAAACGAAAGGAGTATTATTTTTTGTTGATTGAAGAACTAATATCAACATCGATATCATCATCAATGCTACTACTGATATTTATCACATGAATTTTTGTTTGACTTTTTAAGTTTTCGAATTTAATGCGACTCGTAGATTGAACATACCTACACTACATACAAAGGAATTGGAATTTTGAACATTTTCATGCAAGGATATGTTTAAAGATAGGAAATTCAGCTACCCATTACATATGTCTATCAAAATATGCAAAGTTATATGGATCAAGAATATACAATTCTTATAGTATCAATATATATTTTTTCAAAATTGACATACTAAATAAAGAATTTACCTAGGACATGTTGCCTAGTGGTGTAGTCACTTTACAAATCCTCAAAACACGAGGGATCGAACCCTAGAAGTGGGATTTAAAAACTACTAGGATAATTGAAAAAAAAAAGAATTTTTTTTTGTAATTTTACATTACTTTATCTTAAATAAGTCAGTTTCGTGAAATAAAAAATACTATGTAATAAAATTAACATATGGATACTTTATAAAAATTTACGATCACATACAATATAGATATGCATTATGTTATGTATCACAATATATATCTATATATAATACACACACATTTTGGTATAAGGAGTTCTAAAAATCACCAAAAACATTATAGACACTAAATTTGCCTATGCAAGATTGGGTTCACTTTTTTTAGATGTTTTGGCATGTTCAAAACCACATGCATGTGTTCTTACATATATTCTATTTTAATAAATAGATTAAGAAAAAGACATAGTAATTAGTTGTACTTTTTACAGGGTAGATTATGCAATTACAGAGCCGTAAATAAAATATAATGAAATGCTAAAAAAAGAAACGTTAGGTGATGAAAGACAAAAAACAAGTAAAGAAAGTGTTATATGATATCGACGTTTGAGTAGTTGAGAAGGGAGATTTCATATGTGTAAACGCATTACAATATATTCCTTAGTTCCTACGAAAAATTTAATAATCAACATATCATTTTATTATTCAACAACAAAAAAGAAAATAATAATATGAAAACCTAACCTATGATATATATATATATATATATATATATATATATATATATATATCATCAAGTGATACTTGTTTATTGATCATATGAATGAGGGATAATCAATTCCTAATGAGTGAATGTATCGTAGTTGTAGATTTTTTCAAAAAAGACTACATATTTTGCAAAATGACTTTAAGTTTAGAAAAAATACTATATATTTAATAAATATAATCCTAATAGTTTTAGGGTGATATTATCAAAAGACTTTATTTAATAAATAAAACAATATTGTCAAAGAAATAGCGATCCCGTGAAGGCTATGGTATAAAGCTCTTGCAATGGAGAATTCACTTGGTGGAAAAATCAATCAATACTTTATATTAAAAGTTTAGGATGTTATAGTATTAATTGTGTAATCCAAGCCATATCTTAGATTATCATCCTTAAAAGAATCATTGATCTGAATACGTCTAAACAATTAAAGACCAGTTTAAGATTCTAAGTGAGAGAAAAGGTAAAACAAAGTAATCATTTCATAAGCTCGTGAAAGGGTACTGTTTCTAACTTGAGATTGCTTGACGAAGACATGTTGTAATCATCTTTAGGCTGATAGGTGTTTGATAATAACTAAAATAGAAGTCTTGTCTTAGGCTTCACCATAAACTTCGAGCATACGAGAATCTCATAATCGCTATAAATAGAGAATTAATTCTAGTATATATGCGACTTGGGTCAATCCACTAATTACCAATTAATTTTGAGTTAGAATCTCATAATCCTACATGGTATCAGAGCTTGAACTCATATTGTCCCACTGAACCGATCCGCCCCAAAAAAGATCCGATTAATCTAACTCGAAATTGAATTGTCAAAACTAATGACTAGACGGACTAAGAAGATCCCATACTTAAGAATAGAAAATTAAGTCTAATATATATGAGACTTGCGCCTATCCACTCAAACCCTATTTGTAATAATCTTTTCTTGTCAAAAACTTGGACCACTAAAGATCTATAGCGCAAAATGTTCAAACCGTAATGAAAATGTTCAAACCCTAACGTCAGAATCACTAACTAAAGATGACTAGGCAACAATCTCTTTATGTATATTCCAATTGACTTCTTGAATATTCAAACAATCAGTAAATGACCCATTATGAAGTTTTAAAAGCAAAAAGATTAGAATACGAAACTGGGCTGGTTATTTAAGGGCCCATTACAATTCTTAGCCCATGTATGCCCAAATAATGAAGATAAATATAAACACTTTAACATCAAAAATGACACAAAACTCGTGAATTAAGTATGTTTAATTTCTTATTACTTTACTTAAAAATAAATAAATCTTATATATTCACATTAATATACATAACATACAAAAATATTATATAACCCTCCCAAAGACTATTTTTCGTGACTATCTAAATAAGCAAAACCCTATTTTTTCCCTTTGTATGTACCAATGATTTACAGAACCAATCGAAATCATAAATGGAATACTTATTCTTCAATGAAGTAACTTGAAGAAACCACTTGATGATGAACAAATTAACCTCAAACCAAGTCGTTTGATTCAGTGGAACAAAGCCATTGAGACTCCAGAATAGTCTTTCTTGCGGTTTGTCCGCAATGGAGCTCCTGGAGCTTCAATCTCATTGTTATCATCCTCTAATTCAAATCCAATTCTTCTATTGTTGAAAACTGAAGTTTTTCGTGGTGTGTTATAGGCGAAATGTGAATCTTTTGCGGTTTTCGTCTGTAAAAATATGGAAAAAAAAATCAGATTCAACCTTATCAAATGATTGTGTAATCAAAACTAGTGATGCTGCAAAGTTTACTTACAACTTTTCTTATTGTCTTTGATGAAACCTGGAAATTTTTTAAGTAAAAAATATCTTCGATTTCTTCAACTTTTTAAATTTATTGATCCCTATATAGTAAACAAAAGACTGCTAGTTGGCAAAACTAGCCGTTGGAGAAGGACACGTGGTGAATTGTATGCTGAAGAATGAACCAACATGGGAGGTTCGTGTGATGACGTGGCGCCAATTTGTTCAATGTTTGTTCTTAACAGCTTTTTGTTTTTATTGGTGGTTGGTTGGAGACACAAAACTGTGAGTATAAAAACTAGTCGAAAGTGATACGTGCAGAACAAGTACAAATATAATATGTTATTAGTTAAGTGAGTCTAACTAAATAACAAGATGATAAAGATTAACAAATATATTTGACATAAATATTATAGTTAGTTCATAATATACTCCTAATATGTTTTATACACACATCATTGTAATCTTTATTAAAAAATTTGGTAAAAAAGTATTGTGAATTTAAAATCCTTGATCAAAATATTAACTTTGAAAAACAATTAGTTTATTACATCTTTATCTTTTTCAATGTCTCACAGATATTTGTTGACACAAAAAACATTCATGATGAAAATATAGATTTTTGTCGACAAAAAGTTAAAATATGATCGATACATATGAAATAAGAACCAAAAAGAACCAGAGTTCATTGCAAAAAAAAATTGAAATATAATTATATAATTTATAAATTTTATTAACTTTTAGCGCATGTCAAAATTTAATTTTATTGTCAATTACTTTGAACATATAGACTTCTATGACTAAAAATTTTCAATAATAAAACAAATCAATAAACTTTTTTTGTTGATGTATGTAACTTACTAACTATTTTTAAAGGGAAGATATTTCTTTTACATCATCGTATATATATCCATAATAAATAAAAATCACCTCTAAATAACAATATGATAAAAACTATAAATGTATCTTTAAGAAGAAAAAAAGAATCAAATTTAAATTTACTACATATCGGATTTCATAATAATTTATATCTCAATTAAATTTAACTACACCAAAATATATTTAGCAAAAAAAAAAGACAAAAAGAAAAAAAACTAAGTTCAATGTTTCATAGAGTCACGGATCAAAATAATTGATTATACATATATAGCCTAAATAAATTACTGCCTCCATTAGACCACACATATACAAAAATATATAACTCTGGATTTCTATACATATGTGCTAGTTAAGAGTTGTGAAGAATTCATAGCTACTTTGACCGAAGAATAGAAAAATTGTTAGAAAACCCAAATAAGCAAACAAAAATCGTAAGAAATATTTCCGAAGATCGGTTGGTGCAGACTTCATATTATCTTCCAATAAAATCTCTTATACAAAATCGTACTTTATCCAAAGTATTTCGACACACAGAGATCAAATCTTTCGAGCTTGATTTCAGTGGTCTACATTCTGTGAGACGCAGGCAATCAGATGTGGTTGGTATCATCAACAACGTTATGAACAACCATGTAGGACCATAGATCCACTGTTGTGCTTTGCTTCTCGATCACATAAGAGTTTTCAGAAACTGCATCTACATTGAGTCGTTGGAACTAATCGAATGTCCTATGTTGGGGACATTGTGCATCGAAGCTCACACTCTAGTTCACAAATGTTTTTGTGAAACGTTGAAAAGGATAAAGATATAATAAACTAATTGTTTTTCAAAGTTGATATTTTTATCAAGGATTTTAAATTCATAATATTTTCGATGATTGCATAGATCATTGGTACCGTCAACTGAGTATTCAGCCCAATTGTTAAGCCCATAAGATACTAGATTCGTTAATTGTACAAAAATTTGGGAGATAGAGATGTCAAATGGGTCAGAAACACGTGGGCCAGGCCCAATAACATGGAAACCACCCAACAATGTGACCACATTTTATTTTTCCAACGGTAGATTATATTATGCCACAATTGGCCGGTACAATAGCCAAATTCCTACATAATATAAGTATGGAGACTCGATCCCAGATTATACAAATGTGCTGCCTTAAGTGGACTTACCGTCTGCCACTAGGGTAGATGCCATTTGCCATTACGACCACACTTAGAATAATAAATCGAACTATACCTACTCACCTAGAATAATCGTTGATCTATATTAAATCAACCAAATTACACTCACAAAAATGCTTACTTTTTTTTTGTGTGTTTTTTTTAAAATGCTTACTTATACTTTAGGGAAAAAAAGGTATTAAAGAAATAATTAAATACCTCGTACGCGTATCGACTTACCAAACACACGTTTAGTTGGTTAGTTATTCTATCTACCGAATATTGTTATGTATTGGTTAATTAAATAATGAAATCACTAATAAAATAACATTTTTTATTCCTCTCGAATTCTTTTGTTTTTTAAGAGAATAGTCAAAGATTAGTATGTATCAACATTTATTATATTTTGTCACTTTATAAACAGATTTATCCATTCCCGTAATTTATTCACATTATCTTCGTCGAACAAAATTCAAAAGAAGAACCGAGAAGATTTTAAGTCGACCACAACTTCAACGACTTTGTAGACGACACGTGTCGTTTTCTGAACTCCGGTCGGTGCATGAGTAACGTATCTTCATATAGATTCTCCTTAAAACTGTCGTGATACTCGAGAAATTACCGGAACTAGATTGCTACGTCCACGATCAGTTTAACGACACATGGACTTTTCATACTTGTTAAAAATTCTTACACGTGTGGATTGAAATCGCGAGAGCGTTTAACGTTGACAAACACAGTCTATTAGTTCCGACAACAGTGACAGTTTACCTATCACTTGAAAACAGTTATCAACTTGACAGTTTTTTTTTTTTTTTTTGTCATCGACATAATGCAACAAAATAGAAGCTTATACAAGAAGTGTCATCGATCATGAATAAACTCCCTTGCCCGACAAGCTAAGGAGTCCGCCTTGTGGTTCAGCGAGCGTGGAATAACCGCCAAAGAGAGGTCTTGGAAACAATCCTGCAGCCGCATGAATTCCTCCTGGTACGTCGAGAAGGCTGGCCAGTCGTCCGGAGAGTCCAAAATACGTACCACCGTCTTACAGGCCGTCTCGGTTTCCACTTCTCGAATGTGTATAGTCAACTGTGACTCCATCGCCCATAACACAACTTCTATCTCCACGTGAGTGGCCGAAAGGCTTCTACGAATGTCTTTTGCCCCCATACTCTCCCCACCCACTAAATCTGCGATATCAACTTGACAGTTTAAACGTTTTTTTCTCACTGAGAAAGAATATGGGTCGAAATCCACATTAATCTCCAGGAGATAGAATAATGCACAGATTTAAGCATCTAATAACTAAATAAAAATGATTACCAATTCAAGAAATGAATTAAATTCACAGTTAAAACGTTTTATCGTTTCATCTTCCACTAAGTTTCCAGCCAAAGACTATCCGATTCAATGTAATTCTTGTTCTTATTTCATATTAAAAATTTATCAATGTGATAAAATATCAGTTTTTCTTTTTTGTTAAAGAAAAATATTAAGTTTAGCATATTACTATATAAATTACGGTTTCTTAAAGTTATTAATAAATATTCTTTCACATATCAAATCTACCGATATAAAAAAATTACATTATTATAAATAAGAAAATAAATTATAATATATTTATCTTAGTCAAAAACTATTTTTTTACAATCCTAACACAAAAATGAATTACAAAATAGTTTTTTCTAATTATAAAATAAAAATAAATCTTAATAGAAAATAATTGTCCAACAATATCAACACAAGTAAATAAAACAGGTAAATATTTAAAATTAAATTTATCTCTATTTTGGTTTACTATTAATTATTAGTATAATTTTTTATCATTAACTTTATAAGTTTTTTGGATGGACATTTATCCATCTCAATTTCATAACAAGATTGTTCTATCTAACAATCAATTTTTCTTGTATTTATACATTTTTCAAAAATATTTTAAAATAATTTTGTTTTTTGTATTTATATATTTATAAAAAGGAAACAAATTATATTTATAACTTTAAGATATTTATTTTTATTAAATATTTTATATCTATCTAGAATCCTAACATATTTTTAAAAAAGAAAGTAATTATCTTTATTTTTAAATATATAAAAAAATTAT
>JAKUCM010000549.1:0-32820 GCA_023374145.1 Lepidium sativum
CTCTCTCTCTCTCTCTCTCTCTCAACAACAACAACGGAGGAGGAGGAAAAGAGAGAGATCTCTCTCAACAACAACAACGGAGGAGGAGGAAAAGAGAGAGATCTCTCTCAACAACAACAACGGAGGAGGAGGAAAAGAGAGAGAAAAAAAAAAAAAAAAAAAAAAAAAAAAAAAAAAAAAAAAAAAAACAAAAAAAAAAAAAAAAAAAAAAAAAAAAAAAAAAAAAAAAAGAGAGAGAGAGAGAGAAAAAAAAAAAAAAAAAAAAAAAAAAAAAAAAAAAAAAAAAAAAAATCTTTTCTTGGCCTTTTGTTTTGTTCGCAGAAATTGGACCTAAGCTTAGACACCTTATAAATGTTTCGTTTCCATAAGTCTGGTTTTGTCTCATCAGTTATGGATACATATAGACTCAAGGACAAGATTGTAAGGAACAAGATCTTAAGCTCTGTTGGATTCTAAACTTAATGATAACGAAAGCTTCGGTGAGAAATCAAAGTAAATTGCAACATATCCGATGGAAAAACAAAAAAACTGTTCATATACTGATAATTTCAAAACACGGTTGGTAAGAATATGATGTTCCTCTAGTCGATTATAAAGCAAATCGACGCCATAGATCGTGAGGTACTTTAGGTGGCAGATTGAACAGCTCTCTCGAAGTTATCTTCAGCTAATGCTGCTCGCTTCACAAGTACGTGTTCTGGATGTGAAAGTTTCAGCTGGCTGCAAAAAGAATTGGAAATGGAGGAATAGGTCAAACTTACTAAATCATCAATATGCAGAAAATTGCTTATGGTCATGAATATTTTTTCACCTTAAGTAGCGAGAAGATGATTTTCCGACATGAAGACTGCATACAACCAAGTTTGCAAGAGTTTCTGGGTCTTTAGCATCCTGTAAGGAGCACCATGTTTTAGCATCTATGTTTTAGAACTTATTTCATTTTACAATAAACCCATAAGTTGAAAACTTAAAGATTTGGAGTAAGGAGATTTTAAGTGTATACATAGTTGACATAGCGAATGGATTGCTGTGGTATCGATATAAGGTTAAAAAGAGTACATTCATAACTCACCTTGTTGAGTGCTTCAAGCAGCAGAGTCTCAGCTTCTTCAAAATTACTCATATGCATGCAACAAACTGCCTTGCCGTTCAAGATTAGGCTTGTCATTGGGTACTTCTCAGAGAAATCCTGGAAGATTAGATAAGCTTCCTGTATCTTGGAGCCCCCCTGAGATCATACAAAGCATTTAATATTTAGAAACACATTAACAATCTTCTCTAAACTAGATTCAAAAAGAAATGGATATTCATATCATACTACTGCCAGGTTCAACCATGCACTCCCGAGTTGAGTAAGTGTGTGGTCTTCATCAATTTGTTGCATCACTCTCAGCTGCTTCTCAGCATAATCTGATCTGTGCATCTTTATGAATATCTGGACGTTCAAAGCATGTCTAAAATTGCAGGAATCAATAATCAGTTATCACGTTCATTAGAGCAATTACTCAGATAAGATTTACAGCACTCCAACAAAAGAATCCAAAAGCTTACAGATCCATGGTTCCTCCAGAATGGGTGTGCTTCAGAGCCTCACTATAGTCTTCCTCATGCATAAATATAGTACCAGCAATCAACCGAATAATTGCATTGTTTCCTACGGTTGGATCTGCCAACCATTCCCTCAAGCTAGAAATGGTTGATTCCTATCCAAAAATCATAGAAAAAAGTATGTACTCAAACAATGCATATCAAATACATAAGCTATAGATAGTATTCAAGTTCTGGATTCCTAAAACCATACAATTGAAAATTATCCTAGCATTTTAGCAAAGTTATCGGAAATTTCGTAAATAAACGTTACAGAACATGAATAAAAACATCTCATGATCTCCTCAATTACCTTATTTTCAGGACTAGACAAATACAAAGCAAGGAGTTTCACTGCCTGCAGAGGAGTAGCCGCTGCTTCGTCGATCTCACTGATGACAAGCTGAGAAAGAGAAAATTTTGAAGAAAAAAAGTTTATTTACAAATGATCAGGAGAAAATGAAATCCAATCGAAAGCTTGAGACAGAGACAAACCTGATAGCTACCAAGAGCAATGTAAGCGCGATGAACGAGACAGTCTCGCTCGATCATATCCTCCTGTGAAAGATTAGGGATCTCGCTGTTGTTGATCGCAGCTTGATAAGCACCCAAGTAAAAATTGTTTCTCAGGTTAAAGAGGTGATCTGGTCCAGCCATGGATGCCATTTTCTTTCTTCTTCTTCTTCTTCTTCCTCTAGATCTCACAGATCCGCGTCTAACTCCAAAATAGAGAACAAAACTGAAGTTCGCAAAATCTTCCAAATATGACCCCTAAAATTAAACACTGTGCATAAAGACCCCATACTTTCGATTGTGGATTCGACACCCACAATTATCTAACTTCGGCCCAATGGAATCCGTTCTATTACTTAATGGGCTTTTTGGTGACCCAGTTTACATCCTCGACACGTGTCTAAAATTAGAACGGTGAAGATCTTGTCTTACCAATAAAACACGTTTTTATCCAATCCGGGCGGGAGTTGTTCCAATCCTGACGTTAACATCTCGTTAAAAACCACTCCGTTTAATCGTGCTGTCACGTTTCTGTCGACAAACAAACCCAACAAGCCACTGACACGTGTCAATTAGCTTCCCCGGTTATTATCGAGAAATAGTAAAAATATTAGTTTACCGGTATCGGTATTTATCAGCCATTGAGTCACCGTCACAGTAACTTTAACGTCGTTTACTGTTTCCAGCTAATGACCAAAATACCCTTTACCCAAAACGTTATTAGTTCGTAATCCGTTTTGCTCTCCTTTTTGAGATCTTTGTACTAAAAATTAATAAATTTTGTTATTTTCTTTCCATTTTTAAGTGAATGCGTGTAAGCAAGAGTTCGAATTCGAGCGAGCTAAAATAGAAAATCTCTGATTTTTGTTAATGTAAGTTTCTTTGCTTTTTCGTGAAAAATTTGTGATCTTCTCCGATTGACGTATACTTCTTCTTTGGGATAGTTTGACTTTCCGTTTTCTTCTCCAATCTCGCCTGGAGTTTTAGATGTTCGTATCTTGTTTGGAATTTGAAGTAGTAAAACTTTGTTCTTGTTTTTTTGCTTTTCATGATGATTACTAACAAGTTTTGAATCGAAATTTGGTGTTTATCTATGTGCATGAGCAATCCACAATCCAGAACTAAGTTAATAGAGTCGATTCGTGTGAAGTATGTTGGCTAGTTTATAGAGATCAAATGCACTTGAAGTGAAAGTTTGTGTTGTTTTCGGAATTTGCCAGTTTCGATGTTGACCTTCGTTGATTAGGAATTGATATCAATTGGAACTGTGCATATCATTCTATCTGTGTAGCTCACCTTGATTTGATTTACTTATGAAGCATCTAAGATTTGATTTCGACTTATTTAGGTATCGAAAAGCGTAGTAATCCAATTTTTCTTTCTGCAGTTGTCATGAAGTGCATAATACTGTGATCTACATTGAGTTTTTATATTGGCTTGAAATGGCAATGGAACCTACAAGGAGCTGGTTTCAGATACGGCAGCAGAAACCCGAGAAATCCAGCCCTACTAAAAAGGGACAAGAAGGAAATGTAAAGAATATTGGCAGACCTCCTATGAATGATGCACCATCAAATGCTACAAAACAGAAAGTTGCAGCAGCAAAGCAATATATCGAGAATCATTATAAAGCTCAGAAGAAGAGTCTGCAGGAAAGAAAAGAGCGGTGCGTTGAATTTTTTTTCCTGTGACACCAATACGTACTCTTGTGCTTTGGTTTCTTAGAAATAAACCTTCAGACTCATTTTCTTTTTTAATGTTCAAAGTCTTTTCTTTTCTGGATAGTGCTCTACACGGTTTCATTCAGGAACTAATCCGTCATTGGTTTAGATTGAACTTTCTAATATGAGCTCGCTCTTGAGTACAGTCGGAGCATCTTGGAACAAAACCTAGCTGATGCTGATGTTCCTGTTGAAGACAAGATGAACATATTAAAGAATTTTGAGAAAAAGGAATTGGAGTATAGGCGTTTACAAAGACAGAAAATGGGGGTTGATGACTTTGAACTGCTGAGCATCATTGGACGGGGTGCTTTCGGGGAGGTATATCTCACTTTTGTGGTGCTTAGCTAATGTCTTCATCCTTCCATTGATTTTTTAACATAGTCATGCATTTAGAATTTTCACTTCCTTTCTGCTATTGCTTATGTGTGTGCTTTTTGTCTCCCTTGCCGGCTTCTAGTAACTAGATTTCTTCTCTCTCTAATCTCTATGAACCAAAGCTTCAGTTTGTATATTATTTATATGGTGTATAAATATTAAATACATGATTTCTTTTCAGGTGAGAATTTGTAGAGAAAAATCTACTGGTAATGTGTATGCAATGAAAAAACTGAAGAAATCTGAGATGCTTCGCAGAGGGCAGGTAATGCACCTACTCATAGCATTTTTTACGAATCTTTATGAGTTAAGTTGTGACTAAGATAATGTACTACCTCCCTTTATATGCCGTAAATATCAGGTGGAACATGTTAAAGCTGAAAGAAATGTGCTTGCGGAAGTCGATAGTCCTTTCATCGTCAAGCTTTGCTACTCCTTCCAAGATGATGAACATTTGTATCTTATTATGGAATACCTCCCTGGAGGTGATATGATGACCCTGCTAATGCGAAAGGATACCTTACGGGAAGATGAAACTAGATTTTATGTTGCACAGACAATCCTGGCTATTGAGTCAATCCATAAGCATAATTACGTCCACAGGTTCTAACAACTGGCATTTGAAGCTTTTCACATTGTTCTTTTGTCCTTACTCCATTTTTTGACCCAAATTTTTACAATGTTGAATCTTTGTAGAGAATCTTGTATTTTTGCCTTTATCTTTTCCTACAGTGATTCTGGATTAGCGTTCAATTGATATGTGGTGATAATCTAAGTTCAGTTTCTTCCCATGATTTTTTAGGGACATCAAGCCTGATAATTTATTGATCACTCGTAACGGCCATATCAAGCTTTCGGATTTTGGATTGAGCAAGTCTCTGGAAAGCAAAAATTTTCCAGACTTTAAAGCAGAGCTTGTTGAGAGGAATACAAAGCCTGCAACAGAACATGATAGACTCTCCAAGCCACCTTCTGCACCTAGGCGAACTCAGCAGGAACAGCTTTTACATTGGCAACAAAATAGAAGGACCCTGGTATGGACTCAATTCACTTATCTCTATCTTGCGGTGGATTCTGTTATGTTCCACCTCAAGGTCTTCTATTCCATAAAGAAACATTTCTTACCAACTAGAATAAAACCAAAGGGCATGATTTCCTATTGCTTGAGAGGAAAAGAAATTATGGAACTCCTTTAATTGAAAATGTAATATGTCTATTGGTGCCTTAATCTCCTTGGAGGTTTCCTATTCTAGGTTATTTAATGACTCTCTGCTAGTAGTCCTTGGTTATAATGATGGCTCTTCCATGTGTTCAGGCTTTTTCTACAGTAGGTACTCCAGATTACATTGCCCCTGAGGTGCTGCTGAAGAAAGGTTATGGAATGGAGTGTGACTGGTTAGTGAACCATATTTTTGTGTTTGACATTGTGCAGATAATATAATCAGTTGGTATCCTAACATGTTTTGATATAGGTGGTCCGTGGGAGCAATTATGTTTGAGATGCTCGTGGGGTTTCCGCCATTCTATTCTGAAGAGCCTTTGGCAACATGTAGAAAGGTATGCATATATTGACTTGAATATCCTTGTAGTTCATCATTACTCAAATATAAGAATTTCCATCAGTACTGATGAATAACCTCAAAAGTAGACTATAATTTAATCGGACTAGTGTATATGCTTTGAGCCATGTGTTGGTAATCTGTTGTACGGGTATGATATTATCTAAGACCTATCCCTATTAGGCTATTACGTGTGACTAGTATAATATTTATGAAACAATTGCTCAGTTCTTCTCTGCAGATTGTAAACTGGAAAACCTGCTTGAAATTCCCTGCTGAAGCTAAGCTCTCCATTGAGGTAAAAGATCTCATCCGGAGACTCCTCTGCAATGTGGAACAGAGGCTTGGAACCAAAGGAGTTCATGAGATCAAAGTACTTAAAACATCATTCTCTCTCCTTTTAAGAGAAAAGGCTTAAGTCTGAGATGGTTCCTGACGTTAAATATCTGATTGGTTTCCCATTAAAAGGCACACCCTTGGTTTAGAGGAATCGAATGGGAACGGTTATATGAGTCAAATGCTCCATATTTACCACAAGTGAAGAATGAACTTGACACCCAAAACTTTGAAAAGTTTGACGAGGTTTGTTTAATACCATCTACTTCTTTCAACTGAAAATTTTGTTTGCTTTCCTGCCTTTGCGAATGTCATATTAAAATATAATTTTCCAGGTGCCATCTACTTGCCAAACTTCTTCAAACTCTGGCCCTTGGAGAAAGGTTTATAAATTACTCTTGGTTTTGTCGCATGTACAACTAGTCGAGTTATCTACCATTCTTACTAATTATCTCTGCAAACCTGTTTGCAGATGATCACATCCAAAGATGTAAATTTTTTTGGTTATACATTCAAGAATCTTGAGATCGTTGATGAACATCATATCCCAGGAATGGGTCAGTAACTTCTTCTCATGAATAAATTCCAACATTTTATAACAACACTCATTATCGTTTACATTGAACTCGTTTGACGCAGCGGAACTGAAGCGAAAGTGCAAGGCCGCGAAGAAACCATCTCTCAAGACACTGTTCGGTAACAAAAGACATAAGACTTTGCTAAACTTCAGTTTTGTCTCAGAAGTTTGGTTTTAGCTTTACTTTTTAGTGAAAATTTAACTTTGTTATTCAATTTAACTTATCGCAGAGACACCGAATACTACTCCAGAGAATCAAGCCTTAGAAGATTTGCTTGATTCACCTAACTCCTCTCAAGGATCTAGAGGCTCATCTGGATCACCATTTACACATCCGAATCAATCGCACAGTAATTGCCGGAGATGATCAAAGAAAGAATCTAAAAGTGATTAAGAAACGAACCAACAAAGACAAAACGAAGGTAGTCATTTTATTTCTATGGCCAAATTTTCGTCTTGTAATTAATATACTATGTAATGTAAAAACAGTGAAGATCCAAAAGATAATAATATACCAAAAATGCATATAGGAAAACTTTATAGGTCTATGGAAAAATGCAAACATAACATAATATAATGTCTTTCTCATCCCCAAATATCTAACCTTGTAAGTTCTTCTTTTTTTTTTTTTAACATATAAAGAGAAAGAGAGAAGAATATTTTGTATATAAGTGTGGTGTCTATGGACTTGCCTTGAGTATAGCAAGAATATGTTGAAAGAAATTGACTATTTGTTATGAGATTTGAGCTCTAGTGGTGATGGATGAACACTTTTTTCTTGAATTTTTAGAAAACATCCAAAATTAGTCAAGTCGCCTCTCTTTTTTCCATTGAACTGTTGCCTTCGCCTTTTTTCGAATTGTCAATCCGAATTAAAATACTTTATTCACAATTTTAACAGACAATGGAAAAAAGTTCAAAAGAGAGTGAAAGTAATAGTTATGTAATGGAACGGAACGTACTGACATGATGAATAAAAAAGAAGGAAGCTATCTGACAAAGCGAAAAAGACAGATCAAAATCTCATCTTAATTTCCACTCCTTAATTACTTTGTTTTTTTTTTTCTCTTTACCGTTAAGTCTTTTTTTTCGTATTGAGAATCTCATAGATCTGTGTCTTTTTTTTTTTCCTTTCTTTTATTAATTTTTACCAATTCTTATGGTTCAAACTCTTTTCTTTTTTGTTCTGTTTCTCTCTCTATATATATTTTATACAAATCATTATATATATATATATATATTTATTTATTTTATATCTGAAAAATATTCAGAATTAGGATGTCTTCAGCTTGCGCTGTAATCCTAAAACCATTCACTGCCGTTTAGCAATTTAAGCTTAATTTCGATAGTTGGAAACTTCTCTAACTTCGACATCGGCCGCTCTTTGGTCCTTCTGTTATATACTTTTCTCTTCTCTCAGGATTGAAACTTGAAGCTTAGATCGATTTTCATGGAGTTTTGGTAATTTGCTCAGATTTTGAGTTAAAAATCGGCGTTTGTTCTATCTCAGCGTTGTGGACTTCTCATAGAAGGGTAGTCTTCTCCTTGTCTTCGTCTGATTAAGATCTAGACCTTGATTCTTGTCGGTTTGGCTCGGGTTTCGTGCAACTCGCCGTCACGCCCTTTGGTCTCTGATATGTATGATTTTTAGCATATTTTAGGAGTCTCATTTAGCCATTTTCTGCATAGATCTTGGATATCCTTTTCTTATCCTTCAATTAAACTTTTGAGAGTTCTTTCTCCATATATATCTATTATATTCTCGTCATTTTAGAGTCCAAATAGCTTCATCTATTTGCATAAAACACACATATTGCATTTGAGAAGATTTCAGGTACTTGAGGCACAAAAAATGAAGTGTTCTGGACAGCTGGAGATTAAGGGATACGAGTAGCAACACTTGGAGTCAACTGTAAGAAGAAGATGGTCAGTTTTCGAACCAACACTAGATGTGAGCTCGAGCTTGGGGTCGAGCTTGGGTGAACTCAAGCCGCACTCAAGCCTGCAGTCGAGTTATTGATACACATGTGATGCACTTTCGAGCCTTGTTGCGAGAGGATCATGTTATGGGCTACAAACTTTCAACTCATGGGTATTTTTAATGTTTGGGCCAAACTGAATCAAAAGTCCACTACACGCTGGACCACTCATAATGGGCCGAACCAATCTAGGTTTAACCCGAATTTAGTATAAATATTTTTATTTGTTATGATATGATCGTGGATGGCACAACAGATGCAACACCAGAAGTAGAGGGTCGGATTACACGTTACAGAGCTAAGGAGATGGCCAGAGAAGCTCATTCCCTCATTGTAGAAGGATTTGACGAGTTAGCAGCTGCACAAGTCTTCAACATCTCCATCTTGAAGACTTCTCCTGGTAATGATAACTAGGTAACTTAGGTGAGGAAGTCTGTACTCTTTTTCCCATAAAGAGTTTTGTCCCAATTGGGGTTTCTCTCATGGTTTTTAATGAGGCAGATGGATAAGTAATATTAATTTTGTCTTTATGTTATGTATATGCTTCGTTTCTGACACACCATTATGCTCTAGGGTATGTGGTGGAGAAGTGAGATGATCGATTCCATGATCTGTACGATATTGGTGCAGAGCAACATACTCACCTTCATTGTCTGAGAATCGTGTTTGGATTTTGGTTTGGAAGTGATTTTCAACAAGAGTTTTGAATGCAATGAAAGTGTCACGAGTTTGTCATTTTGTTTTAAGAGGATAAAGCCAATTGTATCGAGTGTGGTGGTCTACAAAAATGTTGTAGTGTTTGTCTGAGTCAAACAAAATGATTTTAGAGGTCTAAACATCATTTTAAATGATTTGAAGTGTTTATTTAAGACAATA
This sequence comes from Lepidium sativum, assembly GCA_023374145.1. Taxonomy (NCBI): domain Eukaryota; kingdom Viridiplantae; phylum Streptophyta; class Magnoliopsida; order Brassicales; family Brassicaceae; genus Lepidium; species Lepidium sativum. The sequence continues at coordinate 9,527 of JAKUCM010000549.1, forward strand.
GAATTTTGTGTAAACAAAAGTTTGTGGATCTTATTAATGAGAAAATCTAAACAGGAAAAATGTTAAGTAATTGCATACATGGATGACCAAGCCATGAGTGTCATAATTGGAAGGAGGTTTGTGGTTGAGTCGTGATGTGGTCAGAGGTGATGCGTGGTGGTAGCTTCGACCATTCATACAGCAAATTTTCATCCTTGTGTGGTACAACCGGGTCCCCATGTTGAAATTCTTCACATGAAACGAATACGGAAAGAATTGTTTAGTGACTTGGTTAGCATTCCCTAACTTATAGACGAAAAGCAAATCACGATTCATAGTAGGAACACATAGAACATCTTTTAAGTGCAAAGTTAGAGAAGATGTTAAGAGTGAGGAATAACCAATATGCGAGATGAGAATCGTGTTGCCGTCAGCCACAATAACATCTTCTCCTCCATTGTACGGTTGATGAAGAGCCAAATAATTCATGTCCGGAATAAGATGGTGAGTCTTACCACTTTCCAACACCCAGTTGTTTGGAATTTAGGCTTGAGAAGCCAACATATTCGCTTGTGGTTGCCAAGGTGGAGAGACATGAGCAATTGATGTTTGTCGTGTCATGGATTAGAATTGAGAACAACGGTGGGCACTATGTCCATACACACTGCAAATTTGTATTTGCCTTGGTAGACACATCTTGAGCGTTGATTTTGCGAGTGAGGAAGCTGTTAATTATTGTTTTGATTAGGCTGAAACTGTTAATTATTGCGTTGAGTGGAATGTGATTGATAAGATTTTGAATTTTCAGAGTTGTTGTATGAATTATTACTCGATAATAAATATTGGTAGAGATCTGAGGAGTTGAAACTTGAGCCATATATAAACTAATTTCATGATTAATGAGCTTTTCGTGAACATTAGTAATGGAGGGAGTAGTGTCTTTGCCTTCAATCATATCGATGATAACCTTATATTCTTCTGGAAGACCTTCAAGAATCAATTCGACTTTGTCTTCATGATTAAGTGGCTTCCCTAGCAAAGCTAGTTGATCAAATTGCATCGTTAATCTCTGCATATACCACTACAATAATGTCATCATTAATAGCAGATTATGAAAGTATTTTTTACCAAATTGTTATCGTTGATGAATGTAAACTTTTCAATAATATAATAGCATTGGATAATTGATATGATTACACTAAAATTAGGTTTTCTGCCAAACACTGAGTGAAATAATTTTCTTTCCCTCTTCTCACTTTGTCGTTCTTTCTCCCTCTTTCACTCGGAACCCTAAGAGTAAATCTTATTCAAATTTCATGTGTTTGAGGTGGATTTCGCTTCTAGGAGCCAAAAAATCAGGTCACCACCATCATTGAAGCTCTCACCGTCTCTAATTTTGCAATCTGTGTGGACAGTATTCTCTCGCTGGCTCTAATCACAGAAGCTCTTGGTGGCTCTAATTTCACATATCAAAAGCATGTATTCTCGTTTCTAAATTATAGATTCTCATTTCGCTTTTCCTGATATTCAACAATAATTCCTAGGGTTTTTTCGTTGCTTTGGATTTTACTGATATGGGATTAAATTCTTCAAAGTTTTTTTGTTATCTTTTGTGAATATTAAGAAATTTGTCAAACTCTGAGGATTTTATTTATGTGTAGCTTGATAACTACAGGTGATTTGATGCATAACTTGATAAATACATATGATTCACGTTAGATGTAGTTCTTAACTTTTTATTGCAATAACCTATACTCACTCTGTAAAAACCTATACGCACTCTGTAAAAACCTATACTCATTCTATAAAGTTTTTTTTGCAAGTGTTGGTGTCTGCTATAATGGGAATATGATGTTTTTCTTTGGCTCTCTTTACAACACAGGTTTGTGCCATGTATTTTGCTTCTTCTAATATATCTTATATGCCAAATTTTCTGATATGCAATATAATTTATGTAGTGACATTCATCTATGGTGATTATCTTTGACATCCATCTATATAAGTGATTTACTTTGTATTTATTGCTTTTTGCTGCTTATAGTACCATGTGATACTCGTGCTTTCTTTTCATTTTTTGGTTGACATTTCTCTTTCTACCTTGTGAATATTAGAGTGAAGGAACTATTGATTTACAAATCTTGCAAGTCTCGTGATTTTGCAAATCTCTATTAGAGAGCTTTTGTCTCTTATAATTCTTTGTCTAGGTTCATTATTGATAACTTATGATGCCTTCAGGCAATCTACTTTTACACTTAGAGGAATGCTGCTTTGAACGGTTAGTGATTTTCCAGCGTATGGAAATCTAGTAGGGTGAAAAGTAAATGGTCAAATGGGTTGTACTTTATGTGGGAAGAGTACAAATAGTAGGTGGTTAAAGTTCAACAGAAAAAATGTCTACATATGCCATAAAAAGGGTCCACCACCAACACATAATTTTAGGGGAAAAAATGGTTTGATGGTAAAGTTGAACAAGAGAAAAAGGAAGAATATTTTTTGGCCTTGAAATTTCTCAAAACCTAAGAAAGTTCAAAAATGACTGTAATTTTAAATGATCTTCAAGTAAGAGAAAACTGGCTGATTTAAGACCTTATAGTGATGATTCATCCAGTGAATCGAAAGAAGAGGAAGATGAAGAAGTAAACATAGATGCAAATGAGTTATAAAGCGGGAATAAGAGGTCAATCTTCTTCAATCTACCTTATTAGGAGGTAACCTATTTTCATGTTAGTATTCTATTTTCCAGATATTATCAAATAAGATGAACTATGAATTTATTGTATTGTATATGCTTTTATAAGGAACTCTTTGTGGGGCATAATTTAGATGTAATGCATGTAGAGAGGAATGTTGCACACAATTTAGTTTCTACATTGTTGCATTGATGAAGAATAACATAATGATGAAGAGCCTCAAGGTGACCTTATACTAGATGAAGAATCTGAAAGTGAGGTTCAAGTATCTACGCGTAAGAGAAAACGAGGACCAACAAGGACGAAAAACATCATGAAGGATCCAACTAAAGGAACATTAGTACGGATGTGGTTCATGAACCAGAAATGATTTTATGGAGGCATACGCACGAAGTTTCACACCTTGAGGATTGCTTACACTCGTTTGTAGCATGGCCCATCAAGAAAGTTGAGTTTGAGAACCCACCAAATGGACAATCTCCTTCTCAGAATACTGCAACAACTCACAAATCATCAGGAGGAAAAGCAATAGCAGAAAATGTAAAAGCTACAACAAAATGGTCAAGCTCGCTTGCAACAAAAACTCAAACAACAAGTGGTAAATTAAAAGCAACAACATCAATAACTGAGAAGGTCAAATGGTTCACTTTGTTCGCTTGGGTCCAAATGTAGCAAGAGTGTGGGTAAATGTAGTGATGGTACCGGATCCAGCAGTTTGGAGGACGTCCGATGAAACTGAAACTATGAAAGATACACATGGTTTATCAATCGCATGGCGAATGGATAAATTGGTCCTCTTTTGAATTTCAGAAACAAAGGTAAATGTTGTAACAATGTGATGCTTTTGATTTTGTATCGTTATGCATTTGGAATCGAGACTTGTGTTATGTATGGTTAGTGTATTATGTAATTGTATATTGAGACTTATATTTATGTTATGTGAAGTTTCTTTCATGAAATTTATATGAATTAAAACAGCACCGAACAATACAAAAGATAGCTCTATAAATACATACAACAACAACAACAAAAACCGTTATAATTGTAGATGATAACACTGAACATTGCATATTAGTTACTATACTATAGCATATTATTATCGTGAACAAAATTTAATATAGCAATTCTCATTAATTATTATTTATCATATATATTATAGCACGTAATTTGACTCATAAAAATTGGTATTATAGCATATGTCAACGCTATACCAATATATGATTAGAATATCCAATAGCTATTGTAAAAACTATCAACTGTAACACTCTGTATATGTGCTATAATTCAGTAAATAATATCATCCTAATAAACGATATCGTATCTTAAGATATCATAGCGTCCCAAGAAACTATTATCGTAGGGAAGAGACCTATTATAACTATGGTATACATAGCATTTACGTTAGCGCTATCAAATCCATACGATAACAGTTTTCAACTCTAAGAATATGCATTTTTCTTGTAGTACTCATCCATAATGCTGTTTGCTTTTGTCCACGACTTGAGTTGTTGACGAATTTGTTTGAGATGTCCACGGTTTGGCTTGCGTAAGTAGCAGAGAGTGTCGACCAGATTTCAGTGGATGTAGTGGCAGTAGCAAGGATTCGTTGAACTGAATTAGTTATTGCACCAAGTAGAGCATTGTAGATTAAGCGACATTGCCATTTCCAGAGAGCGTATTCATGGTTTGGAGTCACGCCACTGGGAATTGGAGTTAATTCATCTATGAATCTGGCTAATTCATAGCCATCGAGAAGAGTGTGTACCTGTCGAGACCACATGAGAAAATTGGATGTATTGAGTTTTGTCACGATTTTCATATTGACACTTATGATTGTAGGTGTTTCAGAGACAGTGATGGCCTCAACATGAGGTGGATTAGCAGCTATGGAGAACGTGAAAGAATGTATAAAATACGATTTAGATTAGAGATCCGTAAAGCTCTGATATTATGTATGGAGGCTGAATTGATTCTTTAGAGAGTGAAATTACAACATATATATTGAATACAATTAACCTATACTGATTTTAAAGGTAATTATACAATCTTATTCTTTCTGTATATGTCCTATATATTTTTACAAGTCATTTCAGTGTATTATCCTTTTTCTTAATTTTTACGTCGCTTAACAATATAATAGATTCGCTAGCCCACAATGTACGCGTATGATAAAATCAACTTTATTAACCTACATTTTTAAAAGACATTTTTCACCAAATATTTAATAAGTCAACCGGCAGAATATTGAAATAATAAGATTGATGAAATAAAGAGAGTGAGTGTGGTTTTTTAGTAATGAACGAACTTGAGGAGTACTTAAAGGGCAATGATAGATTTTACGTAAAGGCAATATTTATGCACACGTGTCTGATGATGGTTACATGTTACAAAGCCCAATAACTCAAATCCTTAATTATCATTCGAAACTAAAAAGCTTCATCACAAATAAGAAGCGTACAGTATTCTCAAGGTTAAGTGATTATCGCAATATTTGACAATTATTGAAAGTTAGTGTGTAGGCATAACATTATATGTGAACCTTTTCGAATGTATATCTTCTTGGGAACAAGCTCCCCTCGTTTTTTTGCTTGGTACATAATTTACTGTATTATATATTGTTTATTTTTTTTAATTCATTATTTATATATTAATGTGTTACTTGTTGATTTTTCTAATATTCTTTTTCTTTTTATTTGGGCAATTTAATATTTTGATTAAATCACTTGAAACAAAGAATTTCACTTTTAACTCATGAAGTCGTTTTAACTAAGAATTTCAAATAATACTGACTGATGACAAAATAAGTGTATCCTTTTTGTGGTTTAAAATAAACCAATCAAGCTGAGTCTAATATATCATGGGTTTCTTTTTTACTTGCATGAGGATTCCCATCTAATCAACGAACTAGAGACCCTCCACTCAAATTATTTAATTGTTTTCTAAATTCTATGTTTTTTTTTAATAATCTTCAAGTATATGTGTGTGTCATTTTTGTAAGTGGACTATTTTAAAAGTGTCGATGGAGTTGAAATGCACGAACGTGGGTATAAGTGTTCATCATGAAGTCGACCAAAAGATCCACATCATAGCTATAGTTTCTTATGTTATCTCTCACTTATATATTTGTATAGATATGATTCGTAAACGTGATGTACCTTGTTTTTATTGGTTTTTAGAGTGTTTACATGTATAAAACAAGTTTAATTTGGATTACGAATGCGAAACACGGATTGGAGCAAGTCAAAACAATTATGGGTCTCAACAACAGGAAATCAGAATCTATCAATCTTTACCTAGATCGATCGATCCCGTACCTCAGCAAGATTTGCATCCAACGTGGTGATCGACCAGCCAAACTTGATCGATCGGTTGTCTCACCACCAAGATCTGTGCTCGACCAATAGATTGACCTTGCGTCCCAGGATCGACCAATCCAAACCTTTGAAGTGATTTGCATTCAACGTGAAGATCGATCTTCGAAGCAGTGAAGACTGACTTAATTTTCTAGTTTTATATCCACGCGTTTTAAAACATATATAAACAAAAGTTTTTAGCTTTCACAAAAAAAGGAAACATTGCTATTATAACTCAAACCTTTTTGTAAGGTAGGGAGAATAACTCTTCCTGAAATTGAGAACACTACAAGAAAACAAGACAATTGGGATAGAAGATACCTTTGCAGAGAGGTCGCAAATAGACAATTGAGACAGTCTTGCGACGTTGAATAAAAAGTTGTTATTCATTAGTCGCAAGACGAAAATCGTCGCAGAGTTGTCGCAAAGCCTGTGACGTACAAAGATGTCGCAAATCCATTCCATAAAGAAGCACCGCAAAAACGAGGCAGATTTTGTGTTGTTTTTGCAACATAAGTCCTTGCGACACTGTATCCTGCGACGTTTTTGCGACATTTAGATGCGACACCTTTGCGATTTAGGAATAGTGAATCTTCTGTGACATCTAACTCTATGGTGTATCTACGACTGCTACCTGCAGTCATCTCTCACGTTCTGAGATGTCATTTAAAAAATATCAAAAAATAAATTGTAAAAATAAACAAAAATTATAAATAATTTGAATAAAATATATATTAAAATTAAAAATGTATTACAAAATATTTAAAAAGACTAAAAATCATCAGACTGGTCCAAGTTGACCGAGCAGGAACCCGTATTTTCAGCATTTATCTCCCCGAACACTGATATACACGCATTTTAACATATTTTAGGAACCATTTATAGTTCACTTTTCATACATATATGTTGCATTTACGTCATATTCGAGTCATATATAGGTGTTACGCGCATGTTACATTTGCATAGCATACACATTGCATTTCGGGTTATTTTCAGGAAATGGGACTCGGATTGTCACTCAGCGGTAACTTCCCTAGTGGGACTTCACCTTTAATGTGCCAAGTCAACTTCACATTTGACGTGCCAAATCAACTGCACCTTTGACGTGCCAAGTCAACCTCACCTTTGACGTGCCAAGTCAACTTTACTTCTGACGGGCCAAGCCCACTACACCTTTGACGGTCCAATGACTCGACTCGGCCCACGAACTCAAGTCAACTATCTTTCTTAACTTTTCCTTTTTTTACTTTTTAGGTAAAACGGGGGGATGAGTATAAATACCCCCGTAAGGTTACTAAGAAAAACATGCTTGAACACTGTTTCAGAACCCTTCGAGTTTTTCATTGTTGTAATCCCAGAACAAGAACTCCACTTTCGTTTTATGATCTTTTGAATTTAGTTTCAGTTTGTTTTTACTCTCAGTTTACTTTCTGAATTTTATTATTATGTCTTCCACCTTTAGTGTTATCTTGATTGTTTTACCTATGAACTCTGAGTAGTTAATTTAGGGTTCCTGAGGGAACGGACTAGATCAGCGTGGATCTTAAAGTCGTCTAAGTCGCCTAAGAGTAGAATAATATCATCTCTTTTGTTTCGACGTTGTTAATGCTTGTTCCTTTTTGATCAATTGAAACATGATTTTAGACGTTTAACTCCCGACGGGTGCGTTGAACTGTCTGACTTAACCGTCTCAAAGATCTACATTCTTAGCATAAGGGATTAGTTGTCTAAGGTGTTTATTAGGCTCGTTTAAACTGTTGTTTCACGCTAGGTAGGTTGTTAAACGCTTATGATGATAAGGTCTGTTGATAGCTTTGCTAAGGCTGTTTACCACGACAGTGGACTCAGAAGTTATGAGTTTATTGCCTAGAGATCCGCTCTGTTTGAGTTTGTTAAGCAATTTAGTGACTTTAAGTGAAACACTGATCTGTGATCTCCGCCCCGTAAGAAACCCTTTCTCTTATTTATTGCTTACACTTGACATTTGTTCTTTACTGCACTTTGTTACGCTATTTGCTATTTACTGCACTTGTCACGCTGTGTGCTCTTACTGCACTTTGTTCCGCTGTTATTTTCTACCTCACTTTGTTCCGTTATTTACTTTTCACTTTTGCTTTCGGTTTCCGTTGTCTAAATTGCTAGCTTAGATCGATAGATAATAAACCATTGAATTTACCTGGCTTGAATTAGAGTAGTCTATCACATTCTAATTGCTAGTTACACTCCCACTTGGATTGACACCTATTGTACTACATCGACATTAATATAATAGGATTTGAAAAACATTGAAAAATTTTGTTATCAAATTGGCACCGTTGCCAACTGAGTTTTTGTTAGCTACATTTAGAATTTTAGACTTTCTGAGATCAAGTTCTTTTTACTCCACGTTACTCACCCACTTCTGGTTCTGTCTCAGGTGAATTTGCAATTATGTTATTCAACTCGACCTTACCACTCGAGTTGAGGCCACCTGTTGCATGCATACACGCTCTAAAGGCAGTCAGAACCTTCTCAGTTTTAAAGACAGTATCGACAGACTCTCACGTCAGTTGAAAAAGCAGAGAAACTGTACCACCTCCGATCTAGACAACATCATGTCAACGGATCACCCAACCGGATTAAACACACAACATCTCCCCCAAGATATACATGCAATGGGACCTCACCAGAGGGGGCCTCGAACGATTAGGGCTGGTGATGCACCTAGCACACACACACTGCGACATGGGATTGTACCTCCTGCTATACCTAACAACAATTTTGAAATTAAAAGTAGTACAATTGCCATGATTCAGAACAATAAGTTTCACGGGCTATCAGCTGAGGATCCCCTTAACCACCTAGATGAATTTGAAAGACTTTGGGACATGGTAAAAATCAATGACGTCAGTGAGAATGCCTTGAAACTCCGGTTGTTTCCGTTCTCATTGGGAGACAAAGGACACCTCTAGGAAAAGCACATACCTACATGCACAATCACTTCATGGGATGAGTGTAAGCGAGCTTTTCTAACAAAGTACTTCTCCACGTCAAGGACTGCAAAACTCCGCAATGAAATTTCTAGCTTTACACAAAAGAATGGCGAATCATTTTCTGAAGCTTGGGAGCGGTTCAAAACTTACCAGTCTCAATGCCCTCATCATGGTTTTACCACCGACTCTCTACACAGCACACTCTATCGTGGCGTTCATCCAAAGATACGTATGCTCCTTGACACAGCAAGCAATGGGAATTTTTCCAACAAGGATGTTGAAGACGGTTGGGAGCTAGTAGAGAATTTAGCCCAAGTAGATGGTCAATACAACGAAGAATACGACAGAACTGTGCGAGGTACGGTACACTCAAACCCCGTAAGCAGAAAAGAAATCAATGCACTGAATGCAAAGCTGGACAGACTGCTAGCAGTACATCAGAAACCAGTCAACCAGGTATGTCAAGAAGAACTCGAGTATAAGGAGGATGAACAGATTGAAGAACTCTGCTATGTTTAGAACCAGGGCAATGGATACAAGCCGTTCAACACCTACAAATAGAATCCTAACCTCTCTTACAGAAGCACCAACGTTGCTAACCCACAAGACCAAATCTACCCACCCAAGCAACAACACAACAAACCCAAACCATACCACCCTAAGCAGCAATACCCCCAAAGCTATCAACCCAGTAAGCCGGCTCTCCCAGGCTACGAACCTCCAGCTCAAACTGTTCCTCAACAGACCCGAGAAGTCATGGATATTCTGCAACAAATACTAAAAGGTCAGACAGCAACTGCAACAGAACTCACAAAGAAAATCGTTGAAGTACACTCCAAAATTGATGCATCACATCATGACCTCAATTGTAAGTTCCAAACACTAAACTCACTGCTAAAGTTTATCGAGAATCAGCAAGCCTCTTCTTCAACTATGAAAACAAGCGGGAAACTCCCATGTAAAGTAATTCAAAATCCAAAAGAGTACCACACCAATGCAATCACCCTTAGAAGTGGACATGAGTTACTAATTCGCGCAGAACATACAAAAGATATTGAGGACACTATGGATCAAGAAGAGGAGGATGACCTTATCAGCAATAAGGCTGAAAAGTCCTTACCAGAAACCCAACTCGACTCCCCAATGCCAGTTAACCACAACCGAGTGAAGCAAATTTCACCACATTCAGCGGAAAATGTCACTCCTGAATTCCAACTCGAGCAAAATACTCAATTGACACCATCTGAAGCTCAAAAGCAGCCAGCACCACAAGAAACAGTTAAACCGTTTGTTCCCCCTCCTTACAAACCACAGTTGCCTTTCTCACAGAGATTCAAAAAGGAAGTCGCTGAGAAGTACAAAGCACTTTTTGACAGGCAAATTCAAGGCATTGAGCTCAAGGTCCCATTATTAGATGCCTTTATGTTGATGCCACCTTACCAGAAATTTCTTAAAGATGCAATTAAAGAAAGAACGAAAGAGGTCGAAGGTATGGTCGTGCTCACTCACGAAATCAGTGCCATCATTCAAAGAAAAGCAATACCAAAGAAGCTAGGTGACCCTGGAACCTTCACCATTCCTTGCTCACTGGGACCCTTATCCTTCAGCAAGTGCCTATGCGATCTTGGAGCATCAATAAGCCTCATGCCACTTTCTGTTGTAAGGAGATTGGGTTTCGATAACTACAAATCTTGCAAGATATCGTTCGTTTTAGCGGACAAGTCAGTACGAATCCCTCACGGCATCTTAGAAGATCTTCCTGTGAGGGTAGGAGGAGTCCAGATACCAACTGATTTCGTTGTTTTAGACATGGATGAGGAACCCAAGAACCTGTTACTCTTTGGAAGACCGTTTTTGGCTACTGCTGGAGCAGTCATTGATGTTCAGAAAGGAGAAATCCAACTTAACCTCGGACCAGACTTCAGAATGAAGTTCAACATTAATGATGCGATGAAAAAACCAACCATAGAAGGTCAAATGTTCTCAGTTCAGGAAATGGACACTTTGGCTGATGAGTTATTAGATGAATTGGTTGCAGATGACCACCTACAGGTTGCATTGACTAAGTTAGCTACGGATGGATATTTGAGTACGGAAGCTGAATGTTATAGGAAACTTCTTGACGTTCACAGTCCAGTAAAGAATGAGGTGGTGATTGAAGAATTGGTCGCACCAACTGCTAAAGTTAAACCAGTACACCCAAATTTGACAGTAACTACGTCAGATTTGAGTTCTGGACTCGAGTTGAATTTACTCCAGTTCACCACATCAACTGCTGCTGACGAGTGGTCTGAGGTGAAGGCTCCCAAAGTGGAACTGAAACCACTTCCATCAGGACTGAGGTACGTTTTCTTGGGTTCTAACTGCATTTATCATGTCATTGTGAATGATTCTTTAAGTAGTATGTTGATAAGGTCTGTTGATAGCTTTGCTAAGGCTGTTTACCACGACAGTGGACTCAGTAGTTATGAGTTTATTGCCTAGAGATCCACTCTGTTTGAGTTTGTTAAGTGATTTAGTGACTTTAAGTGAAACGCTGATCCGTGATCTCCGCCCCTTAAGAAACCCTTTCTCTTATTTATTGCTTACACTTGACATTTGTTCTTTACTGTACTTTGTTACGCTATTTGCTATTTACTGCACTTGTCACGTTGTGTGCTCTTACTGAACTTTGTTCCGCTGCTATTTTCCACTTTGTTCCGTTGTTTACTTTTCACTTTTGCTTTCGGTTTCCATTGTCTAAATTGCTAGCTTAGATCGATAGATAACAATTGCTTACACTCCCACTTTTGCTTACACTCCCACTTGGATTGACACCTATTGTACTACATCGACATCAATATAATAGGATTTGAAAAACATTGAAAAATCTTGTTATCAAACACATCAGCTAACTCCGAGTCCTTCTTTGCCATGATAGACCACAGTCGATCATATGTTAAAATCTTCTTTTTTCGCCTTGCCTAGCTCACTATTCGTCAGATCTAACTATTGTGTCTGACGATCGACAAGCTCCCTCAGATCGCAAGAAGCTCCAGAGGATTGAGAGAATCCTTGTGGCGAGATACACTGCTCAATCTTCGATCCTAGGGAACATGTTCCAAACAGTTTTCCTTTTTTATGGGGAACGATCTAAAAAAGAAATATATTTAAACGTTAGATAAATTAATATATACTACTAATAAGAGAATGAATTTTAAACAACTTTACCTTGGCATATATTTGGTTCTTATGTGCAGTGGATAATCCACCGGATGCAGAGCTTTCATCACTGCAATCTTAAGTCAGTTCTGCCAACTTTGCAGTAACATCGTTGTACAACTTCTCTGATTTTTTGTCCACAAAAACTCCATCTTTGTTCCTTTTGGTCAGGTACAGAGAATATCACGGTGGGTATCCTCTGATTCCTATTGTTGAAAATATCGTAAAACATATATTAAATAAATTAAGTATTATATGATTTATGTAAAATTTAGGAATTAAATAAATCTGAAATACTAACCTGTTTGTGGGCCCGGGATTTAAATGAAGTCCGACCCAAGCAATGCTTATGCGGACCACTGCCATCAAGATCAGATAACTGAGTCGTCCGATGGCTAGCACTCTTCCTCTCCAACTTCAGATCTTTCCAATACCAAATAAAAAAAATCTTAGACTGATTCTTTGAACCATTGGGGCATTGCTTCGTTTACCTTCTTCTTCCATTTACCCTTCCACCGTCCAACCTGATCGCTCATGCGTCTCCTCAAAACCACTCAAATTCCTTGCGAACGTGAGCTGTAATGGAATACTCTTAATGGTAACGTTGCTACAAAAAAGTAATTAATTTACTATAATAATCTATTGAAAAAGAAAAAAAAAGAAAAAAAAAATTTACCGCAAATATTCTAAACCATCGATCGATGATGTTGAGGGGCGTCTCGATAAAATTGGTATGCAGTTCTTGGAAATCTCGTTCGAAAATTTCCTGAATTGATGTCGCCAATATCCCATCGTCATCGAACCTACATATTTTAACTCAAACCAAAAATTGAACATTAATAGTAATAAAAGTATAAATTAAATAATTACAAGTTTAAAAACACATCACAAAGTCCCTTGGGGGACGGTTCGGATGGAGATTTGGGAGGTATTTGTGGACGGGATCCGAGAGAATATCCACGATACTCATCCCGGCAGCAGCCTCTGATGTCAAGGTCTGGTAATCTCCGACAGGTGCATTAGCTATATCAGTTACTCAAAAAACCCCGGTTGAGGGCTGAAACTAGAAGCAGCGTTGGAGGAACTGATCTCGAACCCGAACCAGGACCGTAATCGGTACAAGCTCAAGTAATGGAAAAGGAAGTAGTCTCTGCTTGAATGCATGACAATCATGACTCTTCATACCGGATATGTTTTTTTCTCTTGCTCTATAAATCTTGAGAATTTGGACAATGTAACCATCATGAAACTTTACTGATGATGAAATCCAATTGAAAAATGTCTGTTTAGCTTCTTTAGACAACCGAAATATTGAAATCGGTTGTTTGTCATCCCTTGTTATATGCAATTCAGGTATCTTGGCTTCCTACAAAATTGACATACCTGCAACTTATCATCCTCTTTTCAAAAAAGCATGCAATTGTCAATTCAAACATCAATCATATCTGAAGGTAATCCAAGACCCGCAACTACCTTCTGCATTTCATAATAACTCCCAGCAGAATTATTATCTTCTGGCAAATACTCTTTAAGCACATCATCAAATTGATCCATACTTCTCTCACTTATGTTTCCTTCACTCTTAATAGACATCAACCTAGATGCTAATGAAAATTTAGATAGACCAACTCTACATCTCTCATAGATAGTTTGATTTGCAGCATCTAGCATATCGTAAAATTGCAGCATCTAGCACTATGTTTAATATACTTTTCCAGCCATTTTATTTGGTCTTCTGTATTGATATAACATGTTTTACAAGTTTATTTTCAATGACAAAAAACTAAGTTTCTGTTTTAAAACTATATGTATGATTGATTCATGTTTTCATTTAATGGGCATCTGTTTTTTGATTAAGTTGTGTTCATTTAAGAAAAATTAAATAAATGATGATTTATGGGAAAAAATTACATCTTTTTGCATGATGATGAAATTATATAAATCGTAAGAGAAACATTTAAATAATGATAAAAAGAGAACAAAGGTTGAAGAAAAGGACGCAAGACAGAGATATAGAAATAAAAGTATGCTATCTAATTATATATATATATATGTATATTGTTGAAATGATTAGTTTTAGAAGCCAATTTCTATTAAAATTGGAAGCAACATGATTTCATGTACTTTGTTTTTGAATATTTATATATTGGCTTTATAATCTTAGAAAATTTATAACTTTTGATTATCTATATTATATTTCTTTTATTAAAGTCAATCATCTATATTATAAGTTATCAATTGAGTTTTGTCAATTTAATAATTATTTTTTGATGAAAATAAAAGTTAAGAAATTACACAATATTGTAGCGATCCATATTGTTGCCAGAGTCGGCTGAGAGGGCAAGCGGGTGAAGCGACCGCTTGGGGCAACCATTTTTTAGGGGCATATATTTTCTTTAAAAAAATTTAGTTATATATATATATATATTAATATGGATAAACTTTAGTTTGTAAGTATTCTTAAGTAAGAATAATATTAGTTGGGTTATTTTAGATAAAATAATTGTTAGAGGACTTCTTAATAATTGTTAAATCTTATATTAGAAAAAAATTTAATTAAACCTATAGAATTCAACTCCTTTTTTTTAGTTCCTTCAACAAATTCATCAATTATCAATTGATCATTATCTTCAACTTTTCCTAAAAAGTGATGAAGGCATCAAGCCGGTTGAACTAGGCAGGCCAATGACTCGAGTTAGGACACACAAGCTGAGAGAACAAGTAGGAGAATCTGTAGTTAACATCTTGAACAAGGAAGAAATCGTGTCCTCCCCGGAACACTCCAAAATCGATATTCGGACGTCTGCGAGGAGTGCGGGAAAGATCAAGAACGCAAGTCAAGACCAAGCAGCACGACCAGAGGAGATCCAAGACATTCAAGACCCTTTAGAAGCTGACCAAGAGGACCAAGAATCGACAAGACCCGAGCTGGAAGTAACCGATAAGACTTGGCCATTTATCGCGTCCTACAAGATTTGTTTTGTGTTTACAGGGTGTGAGTTCTTATATGGTATGGTTATTTGATATGACCTTCTTTTTGTTGTCAACACAATAAGCAAGAGCCTGCAATCAGAAAACAGTGATATAAATACTGTTATTCACCACTTGAAAGGGCTTGTGTCATATTTTCAAAATATCGGGAGACAGGTTTTGAGGAAGCCTAGGCTAAGGCTAAGAAAATTGCAGCTAATATGGAGATTGAAGCTGAATTCCTGTGAAAAAAGCTTATTGTTAAAAGGAAAAAAACATTATGATGAAGACACATAGATTGTTGATGAAAATGTGTTATTATCACCGGAGGAGAGTTTCAGGATTGATTACTTCAACACAAGCATGGATCAAGTTCTAGTTTCTCTGGAATCCAGCCTTGAACAATTCCAAAAGTATGAACAAACTTTTGGGTTTTTGTTTGATTTAAAAAAACTATCAGCCGCAAGTGGGGACAGTTTGAAGGCATCATGTTTGAACTTGGAAGCTTCTTTAAAGAATGGTACGCATTCATACATTGTTGGTGATGATTTGTTTATGGAATTAAAGATTCTCCGAGAATCTTTACCAATGGAAGTTCATAAGCCTATTGAAGTGCTTGATTTTTTCGAAAAAGATGGAGGATTGTTATCAGAACACTAAAGTTGCTTATCACATATTATTGACTATTCTGGTATCAGTCGCCACCGCTGAAAGAAGTTTTTCAAAGTTGAAGCTGATAAAAAATTATTTGCGGTCTACCATGTCACAAGAGAGATTGAATGGGTTGGCTTTGTTGTTGATTGAGACAGCTATGGTTAAAAATCTTGACTTTTTAAATTTAATGATCGATTTTGCAAGAAAAAAAATACAAAAAGAGCTGTATTTCAATAATTTTTTTAAAAAAAATTTTTCTTTTTATAAACGGTTTATGAAACTGTATTATCTAATTTTAACATATATTTTTTATATTATTTTTAACTTTTAATAAATGGCATAATTTTTTAATTTGCGTCAACTGATTGTTGCATAGCATCCGTTACGGTATCTGACAAACATATTGAAACTATTCAACCAAAATAAAACTGTTAGTGGCGGATTCTTACTGGTTAACAGAGAAACGTCCGATATTATATTTTCCTTTAATTGTAAGTTAAATATATGTCTATACTACACGTATAATTTTTTATATTGATGCTCTTCTTATGAATAATCAAATTTGTTGAGGACTGATCTTTGTCATGAAACTATATGTCAAGACAAAAACACCTTAATCTAAATTGGAAGATAATGAGAGGTCTTTTATTCAAGTTCCGTTAGTACATTTATAATTTTGTAATATTTAGAGAGGTTTTTTCAAAAAACAATGTGCTATTATTCCCTCACATATATTTTTAATAATATTAATCTCTTTTATTCTTTCTGCGGGCCGAAAAATAAAATTGTTTAAATTTAAATTTATCTTAAATCCAATATGTTACTTGTATTGTGACGAATTATTAGCGCCGAGTAATGGAGAAGCAAATATAATATTAGAACTTCACAAAATCAAGTAAACTCAGAAAGATAATTTAAAGAAAAAAGTACAAAGACTTGGCCTCTTGATCCGTTAATCGATATGATTAAATAATTAGAGCATCCACATCAAGAGTTCATGGCGATGGATTTCTTAGGGAAAAAAAAATTGTAAAAACGTGGACCCTGATTGGCTCTACTTTTTTCAATTTTTTTTCCTAAGAACCCCTAGAAGATTCACTAATGTGGATGGTCTTAAACCATGTTCAATGCTAGTATCTTAAGTGAATATCTTAACAATAAAAAAATCAAAATTAATAAAACAAAATGTGAGAGAAGAATTTGAATATCTTAAATAAGATATTTAAAATACTCTAACAAGAATATCTTATCTAACAAGAATATCTTATCCACTTGTAAATTTAATATTAGTTTATTTTTGTATTATAGTAAAATAATAATATTTCATTGTTAAGATAGTTAGTATAGGGTATCTCACTTATTCTAAATTATATTTTCTGTCCATAATTAAAATACTATTATCTGTCATTATTATATCTACTATGAAATCTCTCTTCTCTCTCATCAACATGTAGAAGAAGAAGATGTTATTCTCATCACGAAAAGTCAGCGTCTCTCTCTTCATCACCATCAACCTTTCTTCTTCTTCTCAATCTTTTCTCAGGAAAATCACTAATTTTCCCAAGAAAATACTCAAACAACATACTAAACTATCATTTTCTTTCCTATAGTTGTATAGGTATATATACACCAAAGCAAAGTATTCATCATCATCATCACAATTATTAAATATATTATGTGCAGTGTCTCTGAGCTTTTGGACATGGAAAATTTTCAAGGAGATTTAACTGATGTCGTACGAGGAATCGGAGGACACGTGTTGTCAGCAGAAACACCTCCTCCAAACATTTGGCCTGTTCCACTGCTTCATCCACCACCATCCTCTTCAGATCTTCACATGAATACCTTTGGAGATCCTTTCATCACCATGAACAATCCTCTCCTTCAACAAGAACTAAACGCCGTCACAAACTCCGGCTATATCTCCACCACCAGAGATATTAGCAACCACAACAACAATGATGGTTTCTTAGTTCCTAAAGTATATGAAGAGGATCATATAAAGAGTCAATGCAGTATTTTCCCTAGAATCCGGATCTCGCATAGTAACAACATCATACAAGATTCTTCTCCCTGTAACTCTCCGGCCATGGCGGCTCACGTTGTCGCCGCCGCAGCAGCCGCCTCGCCGAGAGGGATCATCAACGTTGATACAAATAGTCCTAGAAACTGTCTATTGGTTGATGGTAACACGTTCTCTTCGCAGATTCAGATACCTTCTCCTCGAAATCTAGGCCTGAAAAGAAGGTATAAATTTTATTTTTGCTTGATCTTAAATCATATGTTTAATTAGTTTAACTTTATACGTAGATTGAATAATACTCTTATTCAGTATTCATTATTATTTTTTCATGATATAAAATTGAGTAAAGTTAATTAGGTTTCTATATATATAGGCCATAGCTAGGTTTATAGGAAACCATCCATCGCTGTTAACATTCTGAAAAATTCGGTTACATGCATATATACTAATAAGGGAAAAATGTCAATCATACAATGAATTATGGGGTTTTTTTGTGTGTGTGCGAGGTGTGTATATAACTATATATTTACACTTCTCATTCTTGAGATTTATGGTTTTCTTTTTGTCTATTGACTATGATGAATACCAATTATCACGAATTTGTGTGTTTATGTACACACTATATAAGTATATATACTTATATTCATTAGAGGAAGGAGGGTTGAGGTTGAAGACACATGCAAGAGAATCTATGAACTATCACAATTAAAAGTACATATAACTCATCAGTTGCATAATGTTTTCAAGCCCAACTGATAATAATGTGTACTACCAAACTTAGCTTTCACAACTTACGTGTACACACACGTGTATATAGATAAAAAACACGTGTGTAAGTATGTATTTATATTATTGTATATATGTAGGAAGAGTCAGGCAAAGAAAGTGGTGTGTATACCAGCACCGGCTGCTATGAACAGCCGATCAAGTGGAGAAGTGGTTCCCTCTGATCTATGGGCTTGGCGTAAGTATGGTCAAAAACCTATCAAAGGCTCTCCTTTTCCGAGGTTTTACACTTACTCATCATACCAAGTTTCTATTTTTTAGCTCAAAGTTGTTGCAATATTCGTAATTTGTAACAAATTTCTCTGGACAACTGTGACATTTGGGTCCATACATATCTTACCTACCCATGAATATACTACATTGTGATATTTTCTACAAATTAGGGTGATAGAGGTAGTACTCCAATGTGGGAAAGTAGTAATGTGGTATCTGGGTTCGACTGTTGCTAAAAAAAAAAACCACATTTGTGTGGGTGCTCATGGGTATTTACATGGTTCTCATGGATCCAACATTAGCTATTTCTCATGGTTCGGGAGAAAAGTCTCTCGTTGGTCCGGAGCTCCCGGTGATCATAGTGTTTCCGTTGAACCGAGTTACTCTAATTATATTTAAAAAAAGGTTGATATAGTCATAATTCCATCCTTAATTCCTTCTATCATCTTCTTAGTTGATATAGAGTGACAATCTTGGTGAAAGAATATGATTTATACTAGTTTCTACCAATAAGACCATTATATTTATTTGTTATTTATAGTGAATTTGACTAATCTCTATGGTTACTTATGATATTTTACTGTCAGGGGTTACTATAGATGCAGCAGTTCAAAAGGCTGTTCAGCAAGAAAACAAGTGGAAAGGAGCCGAACGGATCCAAACATGTTGGTCATTACATATACCTCAGAACATAACCATCCTTGGCCCATCCAACGCAATGCTCTCGCCGGTTCCACACGCTCTTCCTCCTCCTCAAACCCTAATTCCACCAAACCCTCAACATCAAACGCAACCATTGGCTCTTCCCAAAACACAACCTACTTGCCTTCTTCAGCCACCACTCCTTCTACTTTATCACCTTCCACCATTAAAGATGAGCGAGAAGATGATATGGAATTGGAAAACAGAGAAGACGATGATGATAATCAGATTGCTCCATATAGACCAGAGCTTCATGATCATAATAACCAGCAACAGCCAGATGATTTCTTTGCAGACCTTGAAGAGTTAGAAGGAGATTCTCTAAGTATGTTACTTTCTCAAGGTTGCGATGGGAAAAATGAAACGACGACGTCTGATGGAATCAATGATTTCTTTGGATGGTCAGGTGATAATAATAATAATAACAATTACGACGACCGAGACTCAAGGACGTTATAGATATATAGTGTTAACTACAGAATAAACAAAGTATTAAAAAAGTTAAAGTTGAGTTTGTGAAAATTACTGGTTGGTAATGAGACAGACCTTAAAGAGGTCTTTATTGTATTTGTTATACATTTGTTTGTTTATTTTTCCGGCGGATTCGTCTGTAGTAAGAAAAGGGCCTTTATTTTTTCATGTATTTTTTTGTGAAGTGTTAAAATTAACGTGAAAAGGCAGAAATTGCAGATTTTGTACGTGTTTCGTCACTCTATTCGTCTTAAAAATGGGTAGTTTTAGTTAACCATTCATACACTTTCTTTCTTATAATTAATGAAATCATATCTATATTTCAATCACTACTATGTAGAATTATATATGAAATTAAATTTCGATAAAAAATTTTAGGAATACACATTTAAATACTTGACCAAGATATTCTCCTATTCATACACATTTTATCAGTTTGAAATTTATATATTATAATATAAGACCACCTCTATTGGAAGTTTTTAGAATAGTCTCTTATAAATTAAAAAATAAAAAATAATGAGAAGAGAAGAAAGAGAATGACAAGAGTTTCTTAAATAAGAGATTTAAGAGATCTCTTAAATATTGAATTGTTTTTATTGGTTCGTTTCTTCTTTAATAATTAAAATTTAATTAAAAAAATATATTATATTAAACTATTAGTTTTTTTGTGAGTAACAGACTCAAAACTAGAGATCCATAGATGAAAATGGTCTAAAGGGGTTCAAACTAAAAATCTAAAGGGGTCTCTTAAGCTGAAAATTTTAATTAGCATTTTTATCTATAAAGAAATTACCAGTGAATCATCATTTATCAATTAACTATAGACTAAGTTTTTAAAAACTATGTTAAGTTGAACAAGTATATATGTTAGTTTTATACAAAAACTTACAGCTTTGATTGTTTCTTTTCTTAAGCTTGCATGCATCCATTTATTTCTTTTTTACAGGAACAGACAACTTGACTCGAAACTTCTTCGATAATTCAAAAACATATATAAAATCGATTGAGTTAAGTCCGATCTTAGATTGGTATATACATTTTTAAAAAAAATTATATGTTACATAAGTTTTTGCTGCTGGGATGGGAGCAGGAGAAGTGGGGCTAAGGAATATTTGGTGGATGGGACACAAAGTTAATAAAAGTTCGTTCATCTACAGTTCCATCACCAAACGCATCCAATAACTATACAAACCTATGAACCTATAACACATACATATCTAATTAATTATGATTATACAATCTAATTTATATAACTCTGAAACCTTAAATCATCTATATTCATTTCCCGTTTATGACTGATTATATACTCCAACAACCGATTAAGTATTTCAACATTACAAATTATTGTTTTATAGAAAAATATATTAAAGTGATATTTTCTATAAGCTGATCTCAAAATTAGCTTTTATTCTAATACAAATTTACATACATGAATTTGGGCTTATTTGATTGAACAAATGAAAATTATCTAAATTTGTACTTCTAATGACATATTGTTATTTATAAAATACCAAAAAAATCAGTAAAAACATAATAATTTAGGTTTTTATTTTAGGATGTTGGTAATTAATGAGCCTATTATTGGAGTTAGAGGTAATGAATATTTGTATGAGTATATATAAAATGTGTAAGAATAATATATAATTGAAACCATGCATGTGATCGGTCGGGACCAAAAGCCCTAGTTTCACGGCTTTCTTAACGGGGAATTTTAATATAGAATCCCACTATACATAGTTATATTATATTCCTAAAAGGCAAAAATGTTTTAATAATACATACAATGTTGTCTTTAAATTCGTCGTTTTTCTGATTTTACTCTGTGCGTGATTGAAAAAAAACAATTCTAAAACTTTTCGAAACTGTCACACGTCTGTTTGCATTGGATGATAGCCACTTAGAAATTTGGTTTATCGTGTTTTATACTAGATATATATTTTGACGAAATCTACTAAAATATTTTAAAGTTCTTGTAGAACCATCAATATACATCTAAAAATTAACTATTATTTCCTTACCACAATATTAAAATATAAGAATCATTAGTTTACTAGAATTAGTAATATAAAAAGGCATAGTTTCCTATTATTATTTTGGTGAATTTCTTTTCATACCAAACGGGTTATATCCATTGATAAGTTGTGAAGAGTTTAACCATAGATAATCTCTTAACCATCCCATCAAATAAGTGGAAGATTCATTAAACTGTGAAACGTTACCCTGCCATAATGTGATGTGTTTCCAATGCCAATAAAAAGTAACCCATCCAATAGTATTTAACATCCAGAAAACTGCCAAATAAAATGCGTCCCAAGCCGAAATATCACAAGTACCACCTCGTCCCGGACCATCGCAAGGAAAACTATACCCGAAATCCTTTTTATCTGGCATTAACTTGGAACCACGTGCATCTAAAGCACCTTTTACTAAGATCAATGTAGTTGTATGTAAACCTAAAGCAATAGCATGATGAACCAAGAAATCTCCAGGACCTATTGTTAAGAATAATGAATTACTATTCTCATTAATAGCATTTAACCAGCCGGGCAACCATATGCTTCGACCCGCATTAAATGCTGGGCCACTTGTTGAAGATAAAAGTACATCAAATCCATATGAAGTTTTCCCATGAGCGGATTGTATCCATTGGGCAAATATGGGTTCGATCAAGATTTGTTTTTCGGGAGTACCAAAAGCAAGCATGACGTCATTATGAACATAAAGTCCCAAAGTATGGAACCCTAGAAAGAGGCTGGCCCAACTTAAATGGGATATGATAGCTTCTTTATGGTCTAACATTCTTGCCAATACGTTATCCTCATTCTGTTCTGGATTGTAATCTCTAATAAAAAAGATAGCTCCATGAGCAAAAGCTCCTGTCATGATGAATCCTGCAATGTATTGGTGATGGGTATATAACGCAGCTTGAGTCGTAAAATCTTGCGCTATGAACGCATAAGCAGGTAAAGAGTACATGTGTTGAGCTACCAAGGAAGTAATAACCCCTAAGGAGGCTAGAGCAAGGCCTAATTGAAAATGAATCGAATTATTGATTGTGTCATAAAGACCCTTATGCCCACGTCCCAATCGTCCTCCCGGAGGAATATGTGCTTCTAAAAGATCTTTTATACTGTGTCCGATTCCAAAGTTAGTTCTATACATATGACCCGCAATGAGAAAAAGAATTGCGATAGCTAAATGATGATGTGCCATATCGGTTAGCCATAAACTTTGCGTTTGTGGATGGAATCCCCCAAGAAGGGTTAGAATGGCAGTT
>JAKUCM010000550.1:0-20784 GCA_023374145.1 Lepidium sativum
GGGGGGGGGGGGGGGGGGGGGGGGTTGAGGGGGGGGGGGGGGGGGGGGGTGGGGGGGAGGGGGGGGGGGGGGGGGGGGGGGGGGGGGGGGGGGGGGGGGGTAGGGGGGTGGGGGGGAGAGGGGGGGGGGGGGGGGGAGGGGAGGTAGTGGGGGGGGGGGGGGGGGGGGGGGGGGATGGGTGGGGGGGGGGGGGGGGGGGGGGGGGAGGGGGGGGGGGGGGGGGGGGGGGGGGGGGGGGGGGGGGGGGGGGGGGGGGGGGGGGGGGGGGGGGGGGGGGGGGGGGGGGGGGGGGGGGGGGGGGGGGGGGGGGGGGGGGGGGGGGAGGGGGGGGGGGGGGGGGGGGGGGGGGGGGGGGGGGGGGGGGGGGTGGCAGGGTGGGGGGGGGGGTGGGTTTGGGGGGGGGGGGAAAATGAGAGAGATATCAAGTGATTTAGAGAGAAAATCCATCAGTATCCTTGAGATTCATGTTGGAGGGAGCATGGAAGGGTTCTAGGGTCGTGGTTAAAAGATTGAACACACATATGTCCACCTCATAAGGGAGAAGGACATGGCTTCCCCTGTTGGCCCCGGCAGGAATAAAGCCATGACGAGTGAAATAGATAGAGTTTGGTTTGATAACAAGGGTATGGTTAGCAGGTACAATAATACCCACTTCGAGAAGCAGGGCCTCATCACCAAGAGAATTTACCTCAAGAAGATCGGGAATGTAGTCATATGGTTATGCACTAGGATCCTTCTTGTAGTCCTTTTGCCTTAGTTGCACCGGGAGGGGTACGGGACATAAAACGGGGACGAGAATGAGGACTGAAAACGGCAAAACTCAAAATTTATAAAAGCGGGGACAACATGAGTATTTAGCACATGTTGTAAGATGTATATCTATACTAATAAAAAGAAGGTTTTGAGACCTCTTAAACCATTCACATCAGGTTTTTTAATCTCTTTAATGATGCCATGTCATCATAAATTTTCTAAAACAATTCTTAAGAACTCACTTAGTGACTCACCTTTTAAACATCCCACACTCTACGTTTAAGCGTTAGTTTTATTAAAAAATTGATGGAAACTAAATGGTCATTGATCCACAATATATTTAAAAGTAATAAATGTTACTGAAATTAATCACAAAAGTTTCTCTTCCAATTTTCTAACGTTCCCTACTGCAAGTATTTGTCTAATTCATTCAATCTTAATGGATTTCTTATATTCTCATTTGTCTCAAACTAATATGGTTCATGTGAAAAAAATAACCCCTAGTGTTTTCCCAGAAGATCATCATGTCAAATATTCTCGAACCTTGCTTTATTAGGTACAACAATCTGAATACCTCTTTCTTCTTTTTGTTACCCTTAAATTCATTGTCTTCCTTTCGAGATTATACTGCTAAGGCGGGTTTTGAAAATTGTTTGATTGATTTTAACATGTATAGCTTCCATATTTGTTTGTTTAATTATTACATTACTATGAGTTTTCGAAGTGATCCAAACGAAGCAACAACGAAGAGTAACCAAAAATAAAAGTAAAAAATCATAATTCACAGACTAAATTTTACAACTTACATGTTTTTAGTGACCAATTTATATTAGTCCCAAAAAAATGACTAGCTTATAAGTTCTTTAATCCGTCATCTATTGAGAAAGGTAACATCATTTACTTTCTATAAATCATGGATTTTTTTTGTTAAAAGTTTCTTAAAAACACTTTTACATTGACATGTCATTCAATTTTTTTGTGCTGATGCTTCAGAATATTTTTTATATTAAAATTATTACATTATCTTTATATTATTAAACAACTAAGATACAATAGATAAATTATTTAATATATGAATACAAAAAAAGCAAAAAAAATCTATTAAAATGACATTGAAAATAGAAAACGATAGTATGATTTATGAATCAACACAAACATAGAGAATTTAAAAGAAACAAAAGAATATGAATATATGACCAATGCTCATAGCTATCTCGAATCTAAAATTGCAGAATTTTAGGCCTTCGATTTTGTATGTCTTGGTCTCTTTTTGATGCGTTTTTCCTTTCTCAAGGCCATTTTGCTTTAATTTTTTTCCTTATAATTTTTCTAAGATTTTTTAATACGTACAAGAAGAATATTAAAGGCATTGAATTCCTCCTCTTTGACTCCAATGTACATTGAAATTTATTTCTTCTAAATATACAACACTGATTTTTTCGTATCAATACGACTGCAGGAAAATGCAGTTCAAGGATTTATTTCGGCAAACCGGGCAATTCAGTTTCAACAAGAATTGATGGCGGCCACAATACAAATTGAAAAACTTCATGGTCAATGCCAACAAGAAGTCTTACCGCGTCTCCGACTACAAACACTACATCTGTTTCACTGATAAAACAACATTCCTCCCGGGCACCACTCGGAGATAACATAAATGAAGAAAACAAGTTTAGGCTAAAGACTTTCAAGAGTTTTCTGCAATTGCTGACACCAACATTGACCTCTTCGGTAACCCAATACTTACCCATTTACAATGCTTAGCACATAAACATCACGCCACACAAACTTACTTTTACTTCTTTTAGATGTCATAGGTGAACTCCGCGTAATTTCAGGTGACAACCTCCACTTGACATCCACTAAAGAAATGACACCTCCAATACATGACACAAGACCAAATGATAGAGTGTTTCTACACCTCCAACATCAAGAGTAAGCCCTCACAAACTTTACGCTTAATACGTTTCTCTCTCAAGAAAACGACCTAACATTTAATATCCAGTGGTGATACAATCCGTGTTAGCTATCCGGGAAACATTTCCAAAAAGTTTAGGACCCGATGGAATAATGCACACATCAAGCCAAAAGTGATTCTCATCACTACTGTGACCCCAAAATCTATAGGAGGTATATTCAATTCCCTATTCACTAATCCCAAATATAACTACAACTTATATTTGATCCCACTACACACCTAATTTTCCTACAGGTATTGTAACCCTAAGCTCGACATCAGCTCCCCGACTCTTTTTTGACAATGATGTTGATGACACCAAATGTTTTTTCAAAAGGTATATTCTCTGATGCTATTGCATGATTACAATTATTTCCCAATGATTGTCAAATCGACACTAACATAACAACAAAACACATTTCAGCTTATCTCAAAATGACAAAAAACCTCCGACTGTTTCAAGCCCATCATCCTCCACCACAAAACTGGAAAATGTGACTATCAAAGAATTACAACAGTATCTGCAAAGTGAAACTCCATAGGTAAGTCTCTTTTCAAAACTGATAACCCCTACAAGTTCTAAACTCTGTAACACTGTCCTCGAGACTATTAATTACTTTCCAATGACAAACAAACAAGGCGGCAAGCTTTATATGTCTCGCTACAATAGATGTCATCGACGAACAATATGGTTGGTACTACATCTCGTGCAGTAGCTTGTAACACAAAGTTGAGAAAATCCGGCAATACAGCAATGTTGGCCTCATCAAGTTTGCACACCATGCTTTCATTTGAAAAGGACATGTCAACCACAAAAACAAATAAACAACAAATAATTGTATCCAAATGAATGTGTAGGTACCATTCTGAAGTATGAGTCCGTGACCACAACAAAGACATAACAACATTTGTGATTTTTGATCGTGAAGGGACAAACTTTGCATGACGGAAAGCTTCTGAAATTATAAACGCATTCATCAAGGTATATTCAATACCCTTGCACCTCAAAAACACACCTACACCTTCCATACAAGTAATAACCAAATTTTGTTACCTTTTTACCCAGGGAGATGATAACAATGAAGCACTAAAAAAGACTCCTGAAAGTTTAAAACACATTATTGGCCAAACTTGCAAATTCCAGATCAAAGTGTCAATGTACAACTTCCAAGCTTCACGTCAAACTTTCATTGTCTTCCGTATTATTCCGAACGATGTTGGCTTGAACGACGATGCATACAGAATAAAAAAACCCCTTATCTACTTACTATGCAATTCTTTCCAAGGCTTGGAGCAGACATCCAAACAAAATATCTGATGAAGACGTGAAGAACGAGAAGTGCCCCCGTCTAGATAACTAAACCGGCTTATTCACCTCACTTTACAAGTTGTTTTTTTATTTAATTTAAAATCATTCTCAATGTTACAAGTTTTGTCAATTTCATGTCCCTCCATATTATTCACAAGTTTAATCTTATTTCCCCTTTTTTGGTTTAACGTTGCACTAATACGAGATCACCTTTCTATAAAATTACTTCCACTCAATATTCATTACTATCCAAATGTTTTTTTTTTTATTGAATACGCAGTACGTTAATAAAGTCATCCAAAGTTTATTGGATCTATCATGACACAAACCTGCAAATGGCTTCATTAATCCAAGGTGTAGATAATGTGTTGATAAAAAGATTGCATGAAACAAAAGAATTTATTGTAAGGTAAGATGAACTATATTTATCTTTTTTTTTACATATTTGAAAAATCTAAATTGAATATAAACGAGTCAAAGAAAAAACTTAAATAAGTTTCTTTAAAATAAAATTTCTTTAGAATAAACAATTTTCATAATATATTATATAATCATTTTGCTTACATAGCATAATTTAATTATTATATATTTGGAAAAATACTAATTTTAAACCGTTTATTATATATCTAGATTTTGTCATTCATAAATCAAAACCCTTTAATTACCTGGAACTGAACCTTCTTCTTCGTCCAATTATTCATCTTTTTTTATTAACTAAATCCATTTCGATTTTGTTAAAACAAATCTTTGAAAATAAAGGATTTGTTTTACATTTTAAATATATTTATGGACCAAAGACTATATAATATGTAACTTAATCTTCGTTATTCGAATTCAAAAGACCTTTGAATGTCCATATTACACGTCGGTTGATTTACAGTGATAAAGTTGTTTAATCTTCTATGAAGCTTTACATATTCACCACTTTTAATTTCCATAGTTACTTTTTATTTTTATTTTTATAATATCCAAAATAACTGGGTTGAATATCTTATATACATGTTATTTTTCCGTTTAGTTAATCCAACAAATAATTCTGATATCTAGAATTTGTTCCCTTTCTCTTAATTTTGACAAATTATAAAAGAATTTGAGGTAATGGTATCTTATCTATCTAATTATTCAAAAAAATGACATCTTATGCAATTTGGATATTTCAGTGACATAATTTTATAAATAAATACTACTTCATAAAAGGATATATTCTTAAATTGTTCTTCAGATATATTATAAGTATGGTCTTCAAATAATTTCACACATGTACTTTTGATCTTTAAATAATAAATAAAATTAGACCAAAATCCTGATTAAAATATGCTTCATAACTATAACTCATAACTGAAAATTGCACTATTTGCCTTTAAACATTCAAAGGACGAGATGTCATTAATAATCTAGCCTGCAACCACATCTACCACCATGATTGCATAATAAGTTTGCTTAACGCAAATAAGAATTGTCCAATATGTACGACACCATATCTTTAATTTTACCATTCCAAATAATAATAAAATTATCCCTTTCTGATTCACATACCTTTCATTCCAGAAATACAACACAAATCACAAAATTTGACAAGTTACCCTACAAATAAACTACACATAAATGTTTCTAACCAAAAACCGGGCGTAGCCCGGTCAATCCCCTAGTTACTAATAAAAGGAAGGTTTTGAGACCTTTTGATCCATCCAACTCATCTTTCTCAAACTCCTATATTGTTGCCACATCATCTTATGTTTTAGAAATTTTTTTTTTAAAAAAAACAAAAAAATTAACCCCTTACATTAAACAAATAAAGATTTCAAAGATTTCAGAAAGAAAGCAAATAAAGAGACATGAAACCACAAGCAGCTAATTAATGACTAACCAAAGTAAATACTCCACTAACCCCACTAAGTGGGACACATTTATTTCTGCTTTGATCAATATGTAACAATAGAAACAATTGATCCTAATGAAAGCGAAGCAAGCATGATAGTCGTTTAGAGTGACGTGGCATTAGTATATTACTAATGTTTAGTAACGTTTTTAATATAACTTGTTGATTCATATTCCTCCCTTAATCACAATCAATGGACTAATGTGAGAGACCAATGTCACATTAACGCCTTACATTAAATATTCCCTCCTCGCCTCAGCTTCTCAAACTATTCGAGAAATAACAAACCACCATATTAACGCCTCCATCTCCACTTACCAAAAAATGACACCACAAATTATCGTCCCCTCTTCCAAATCATTCACTTTAAATATGCTTGATGAAATAGACGGTCAATTCTGCAATGAAGAGGTCATTGCACGGCTCCTGCATCATTGGGGAGCTAGAAATTTCAAAAAGAGCAATATTCTAATGGGCATTGAACTCCTCTGATTGGACTCCAAGGTACATTGAAATATATTTCTTCTAAATAGTATTTGGAGTTTTATAGGATTTGAATAATAGATTGAACTTTTTTGATATTACTGTTAACAAAAGATAATGTTTGATAAAGATATTTGAAACTAATCAAGATCTTACTTTTTCAAGCCCATTTTGTTTTTAAATTTTTTTATTCTTTATAATTTTTCTAAGTTTTTTAATATGTACATGAAGAATATTAAAGACATTGAACTCCTCCTCTTGGACTCCAAGGTACATAAAAAACTATTTCTTCTAAATATACAGCACTGATTTTTTTTGTAACAATACGATTGCAGAGGAATGCAGTTCAAGGTTTTATTTCGGCAAACCGGCCAATTCGGTTTCAAGAAGAATTGATGGCAACCACAATATACAAATTGAAATACTTCATGGTCAATCCCAGTAAGAAGTACTACCGCGTCTCCGACTACAAACATTCCACATGTTTCACTGACAAAACAACATTCCTCCCGGCACCACTCGCATATCACATAATTGAAGAATACAAGTTTAGCCTAAAGACTTTCCAAGAGTTTTCTACAATTTCTGACACCAACATTGACCTCTTCGGTAACCTAATACTTACCCATTTACAATACTTAGCACATAAAACTCACGCCACACGAACTTACTTATACGTCTTTTAGATCTCATAGGTGAGCTCCGCGTAATTTCGGGTGACAACCTCCACTTGACATCCACTAAAGAAATGACACCTCCAATACATGACACAAGACCAAATGATAGAGTGTTTCTACACCTCGAACATCAAGAGTAAACCCTCGCAAACTTTACGCTTAATACGTTTCTCTCTCAAGAAAACGACCTAACATTTAATATCTAGTGGTGATACAGTCCATGTTAGCAATCCGGGAAACATTTCCGAAAAGTTTAGGACACGATGGAATAACGCACACATCAAGCCAAAAGTGATTCTCATCACTACCGTGAACCCAAAATCTATAGGATGTATATTCAATTTCCTGTTCACTAATCCCAAATACAACTACAACTTATATTCAATCCCACTACACACCTAAATTTCCTACAAGTGCTGTAACCCTAAGCCCGACATCAGCTCCCCGACTCTTTTTTGACAATGATGTTGATGACACCAATATGGTTGGTACTACATCTCCTGCAGTAGCTGTAACACAAAGTTGGGAAAATCTGGCTCCTTATTGTACTGCAACACGTGTCTAAAATACAACAATGTTGGCCTCATCAGGTTTGCACACTATGCTTTCATTTGAAAAGGACATGTCCGACAAAAACACAAACTAAACAACAAATAATTGTATCCAAATGGTTGTGTAGGTACCGCTTTGAAGTAAAGTTTCATGACCACAACAAAGACACAACAACATTTGTGATATTTGATCGTGAAGGGACAAACTTTGCAGGACGGAAAACCTCTGAAATTATAAACGCATTCATCGAGGTATATTTAATGCCCTTGCACCTCAAAAACACACCTACACCTTCCATACAAGTAATAACCAAACTTTGTTACCTTTTTACCTAGGCAGATGATAACAATGAAGCACTAAAAACTAAAACTCTTAAAAGTTTAAAACACATTATTGGCCAAACTTGCAAATTCCAGATCAAAGTGTTAATGTACAACTTCCAAGCTTCTCGTCAAACTTTCTCTGTCTCCCGTATTATTCTGAACGATGTTGGCATGAACGACGAGGCGTCCAGAATAAACAACCCCATATCTGGTGATTGTGCAACTCTTTCCAAGGCTCAGAACACACATCCAAACGAAATATCCAATGAATACGTGAAGAACGAGAATCGCCCCTGTCTAGACAGCTAAACCAGCTTATTCACCTCACATTACAAGTTGTTTCTTTGATTTAATTTAAAACCATTCTCACTGTTACAAGATTTGTCTTTTCCCTGTCCCACCATACTATTCACAAGTTCCATCTTATTTCCCCTTTTTTGGTTTAACGTTGCACTAATACGAGATCATCTTTCTATAAAATTACTTCCACTCAATATTCATTACTATTTAAATGTTATGTTTTCTTGATTACGCAGTACGTTAATAAAGTCATCCAAAGTTTATTGGATCTATCATGACACAAACCTACAAATGGTTTCCTTAATCCAAGGTGTAGATAATGTGTTGATAAAGAGATTCAAGGAAACAAAAGAATTTATTGTAAGGTAGGATGATCTATATTTATCTTGTTTTATATTTGAAAAACCTAAATTGAATATGAAGCGGGTCAAAGAAAAAACTTAAATACGTTTCTTTAATATAAAATTTCTTTCGAATCAACAATTTTCATAATATATTATATAATCAATTAGCTTATATAACATAATTTAGTTATTATATATTTGGAAAAATACTAATATTGAATTGTTTATTATATATCTAGATTTTGTCATTCATATATCAAAACCCTCTAATTACCTGAAACCGAACCTTCTTCTTCGTCCAATTCCTCATCTCTTTTTACAGCAACATATCTTTAATTTTACCATTCCAAATAATAATAAAATTATCCCTTTCTGATTCACATACCTTTCATTCCATAAATACAACACAAATCACAAAATTTGACAAGTTACCCAACAAATAAACTATACATAAATGTTTCTAAGCCAAAAACCGAGCGTAACCCGGTCAATCCCCTAGTATACATAAATAAATAAATAAAGTCTCATGGAGTACCGCTAATATAGCTAAAGTCATACATAAATCCCAATAAATAAAAAATAAAGATAATCAGTTATATTGAACCAACTCATTTTCTAAATTTGGTTCATCTAATGTGAGACATTCCACCTCAAAAAATCCTACACCTTCCATGGAATCAAACTCATCGCCACCGACATCCCACATCTTAGTATTTTCATCATTGGAATTCCTTGATAAAAGACGAAGATTGTTGTTGATGTAAACCAAATCCTGAGCACGACTTGGATTTAACCTGTTTCTCCTTAGTGAATGAATGAATAAGTAAGTACTCCAATTTCGTTCACAGCAAGAAGAAGAACTAGGTATCCTAGCAACTTAAAAGCTAGACCTTGCAGAAGAGGTGTCTAAGCACCAAAGTTAGCCCATCAATTATTAGCCGACATTTCATACATCATTGTAATGCATGATAGATCTTCAAAAGGACCAGTTCTCATCGAGAATAATGCATACTCATTCATGACCCTAGTGTGATCATCATCTTTAGGAAAAAATCTTCGAAAACATTTCGTTCTCTCAGCAGATAGTTTGATGCGGAAGTTCAACATCCCTATATGGAGCAATTCTTGAAGAATCTTTATTTAGCCATGTGTCATTATAATACCTACAAAGTAAACAAAAAAATAAAATAACATAATAAAATAATAGAAAAAACTAAACTAACAATAAAAGAATCATTGGCAATATAATAATAATAAAAAAATATTAAAGAATAATTAAGTGATGTTAGTAATTGTGTTGATCATCATGAACATACGAAGTATGCTAAACAATAACTAAATCATTACATATCTAAACCATCTTAAATTACTAACTTTTATGTAATCAAATAATACCTTGGATATAAGGAATGAGCGAGACAATGAAGACGAGTGTTATTCTTTGCCCAACGAGCCACCAAAATTTCCTAAATCACATTATAGAACGGACAAGTTGTAGTCATTGATTTTTTTTCTCTCTTGTAGATCTCATTCTTCACCTTCTTAATCATGGAATTCGACATCTCATATACCAAGTGAAGACATGGCTTATCGGTGTCACAAAATCTGATCATGTCATATATCGACCTTGTGAAATCTACAATGTTAGAGACCTTATCCCACCACTCTTCATTCAAAATCTTTTCTCTAACAAAGGTTGCTTTCCCAATGTCATCCTCTTTATAAGAAGATCATTCCTCACTTATGATCATGGATTGAAGACACCTTTTAATAAGCTTCAATCTCTTAAGCATCACAATAACATAAGCAAAACGAGTATCATCAACTGAAAGCAACTTCATAGGAGAGAACCTGTTGAAAATTGATAATCTCGTATTGTGGTTCATGATGAAATGTTTGATTGTGAGAGCATCATTACTGATGATTGTTATCCAACTGCATTCATCATACATATCCTGATTCCTTTCCACATTCTTTGCTGCACAAATGTTCTTCAATGCAAGATTAAGTGTGTGGATAACACATGGTGTCCAATAGATGTGAGGAAACATACCTTCAATAATCTCTCCAGATCCTTTGCAATTTGCAGCAATATCAGTTATGATTTGCACATTCTCATGACCCACCTCCTTGATAATTTCTTCCATCAAACCAACGATGGAAAACTTTTCTTTCACTTCACCAAAGCAATTCACAGCCTTCAGAAACATAGGGACACTCTCATAAGTAGTCATGAAATTGATCAAAGGTTTTCTTGTAGGATCAATCCATCCATCCGTTACAATCGTCACGCTTTTTTCTTTCCACATTAATTTTATTGGTGTAGTAACCTCTCAACATTGGCTTTTTCTTGCTGTAGTAAGGTCGTTCTAAGCTTATTATAACTAGGAGGTACATAGCCATAAAGTTTGTTTTCTGTAGCAAACATAAATACCTGATAGTAATATGGATTATTCGCAAGATTAAATGACAATCCTCCAGTATAAAACATCCTATCAATTATTTGATCGAGTTGGTCCCTCTTTCCAATACCAAACGCTCTAGCTATAGGAGACATGATATACTTTCTTTTCTTAGACAAAGCATCCACTTATTTTTGAGATTCACAAGGCAAATGAATTTCTCTAGGACCATACTCTTTTTTTTGCTTCTCAAACTCGTCCTCTAACTTGTGCATTTCAGCCCTAGCACTCATAGTTACTTTTTTCACACAGAAATAGTTGCACTCTTTAAATCCAAGACGATGTGCTTTGATTCGAGAATAAGATCCACTACGTATTTCCTCACAAATATTGCATTGAAATTTCCAAGTTCCTCCAACTACTCCTATTTTATCTAGTTTCATCACATAGCTCCATAATGGAGCTTGTCCGGTTGGAGTACTACTTTGTTCTTGAGACATCACAATTAGTGAATTGAAACCTACAAACATCACATATGAACAAAATTAAAGTAAACATCACATATGAACAAAATTAGCAAATAAATTTATCATCTTTGGGTGATAACAATTGACTTATACACATAACAATTGACTTATACATATTATTAGGAGTAGTACACGGTTACATTTTGACTAACTAATCTCAATTGATAATAATCACCTATACAAATCATGATAACACAAATATGTTGAAGTCGAAGATGTCGAAAAGTCAGAATGGGAGGGTGAAGAACACGTCAAAAAATCAGAATTATATTAGTAATCTAAAACGATCATACTTCCAAGTGTTGTTCAATTAAGCAACTGAATTTAGAAATTTAACATTTTTCTCTTAAATTTAATTGGATAATTTATATTTACTAATCTAATTTTCTAAATTACATCTCAACGTTTTGGAAATGTCCCCTCTAACCATACTAAACCGTCCCCAATAATATTCTGTGTCCCCAATTTTGGAAACGTGACGAAGACATTTCCAAGGAGTCCCATGATGTCCCCTATCGGAAACGTTTTGGGAACATAAAATGTCACAAACTTTACGTCTGCGTGCATCATAGCCTTGGGCTTGTTTCAGAGGTTGTGTTGTGACCAACAAAACCTCTCATGATGTTTTAACCGCAATGCTTAAACAATAACCATATCCAAGTGGAGAAAACGTTGGGGATGGTTCAGTCCCTGTGAGTTCTTGGTAACCTTTATGTCCAGAAAAATCTATGACTCAAATTAAATGACGAGTCGTTAACATGTGTAGACGATAACCACGAAGAACCATGTCATGTAGGCCGTTTAACATCTTGGGGATACCATACCAAACCAAAACAAAGTGGTAATGAACATTCCCTTTCTTCTAAAAGCGTACAAAACAAGGACGAGCGGCAAAGAACCACGCTAAAGCCTACTCATCTGTTTTCTCGTTTACCCAAAGACATCCCTTAATTTCATTAGCATATAATACAAAAATAGAGCCATCACTTAATTCCCATTCAAACTCCCTATCTTTATCTCCCACACGCTTCAGAGTAGAGTTGTATGATACTAGCGACTCTAATTAAGGAAGATCAATCTTATCTCCCTTAAATACATCTATAATATACAATCTAGATTGATAATATAGCATCAGAAACCATTTACCGCAGCTTGCTAGAAAACGACTCCCGAAAAAGTCTTTGTCTGTCCTGCAAACCATGTCTTCGTATGGATTGTATAGAAAGCTACCACCGTCGTCTGGAAAAAGCATTAGCTATGGGGAGGCACTAAAGTAGTCAAAGTTTTTCAAGCAACAATGAAGAGGATAACCAGCAATCTTCAATGGTTCAATTGCAAAATTTGGATACGGTTTAAGCCAAGTTATTAACCTATCAGTATCGCCACATGGCTCTCTTAATATTACAAGCGAGGACAAAGATTGAAGCCTTGTAAGTGTGAATCAGAAGTTGTTGTAACCATTGAGGGTTTTGTTTGGGTTCCTGAAGTTTTTTTCTCTTTATAAATGTATTTTTCTATCTTCTTTATTATTCAAAGTTTTAGTTAAGCGATTTAAGATAGAGAAAAGGAAAGGCTTCAATTCGATTTTCACTGTAAAGTTCAAGTTCTCGAGCTAAGTTTTAATGGATAAATAATTTGGAGTTCTTAAGAACTCCGGCGAGATGTAGGATCTCACATCAAGATCTGAACTCGTAAACCTCAGTGTCTTTGTTGTTTTGTTCTTTTAATTTCACAAATCACTAAATCAGACAAGAAGAATCCTAGAGAAAGATTCACAAATTGGTATCAGAGTCAATCAAGTTCTCTCGCAAGAATCAAAACTTCAAGTAAGGTGGAGTCATCAAAAAGGTGGGGATTATCAAAGTTTAAAATATTGAACACCAAATTGAAGTCGATGATAGCAATCTTCGATGGTACAGGAGATTACAGCTTATGGAAGAAAAGAATGCTTGCAAGCCTCATGGTTCAAGGATTGAAGATTGTTCTCAAGCCACATACACCAAGAGAACTCACAAGGGAAGATGAAAAGAAAATGGAGGAACAGAAGAAGTTAAGAGCAGAAAAGGAGGCGAGAGCAGAAAAGGATGAATAAGCTTTGAATCTTATCTTCTTGCCTGTAGATGATAAAATTCTTAGAAAAATCGAGAACTGCGAAACTGCAGCTCGCACTCTCAAAGCACTCGATAAGTTGTTTCTTCCCACTACTTGATAAAATTTACTCTCAATTAGGGGTTTATGCTTTTCAAATGCAAGAAACTAAGACTATTGACCCCAATGTTGATGATTTTTTAAAGCTTGTAGGAGATCTTAGACATTTACAAATTAATATTGAAGAAGAGACACAAGTGATTATTCTCCTTAAGTTACTACCAGATGTGTACGAGCATCTAAGGGAAACTCTAACCTATAACAAGGACAAGTTAAGGGTTGACGATGTTGTTAGTGCATCAAAGTCAAAAGAGGTAAAGCTAAAGAAGTCAGGTTATGCTCCAAAGAAAAATGGAGAAGGATTATTTGCAAGAGGAAGCCTTGAAACAAAGTCAAAAGTTTCATTCAAAGACAGAAGCAAATCAAGGTCTAAATCAAGACACAAGAAGAATGGAGAATGTTTGATTTGTGGAAAAAAGGCCATTACAAGAAACAATGCTATAAGTGGTTAGATAGAAACAAAGGGAACACTCAAGCTCAACAACAAGGAGAATCATCACTAACAAGAGATTATTCTAAGAATTTGGTTGGTCTTGTAGTTTTAGAGGTAAATGTTTCTTTAAGTGATATTGATTCCAATGAATGGATTCTAGATACAGTCTATTCTTTCCACATGACTCCAAACAAGCATCTACTCATGAACTTAACAGAAGGAATTGGAGTCAAAGTCAGGATGACAATTGAAATCTATTGTGAGGTAAAGGGTACATGTTCAATTCGTTTTACTAATGTTGACAATAAAACCTTTGTTCTCCATGATGTCAAATATATGCTAGAGATTTATAGGAATATGATTTCCTTAGGTACCCTTGAAGAAAAAAGTTATGAGTTTAAAAGCAAATATGGCATCCTAAAGGTCATAAAAGGATGCACATATATAACAAAAAGAATAAGGTAAAAGGCTATTTACATTCGACAAGCATTTACCAACACAGCTGAAGCATACAATGTGAGGTCTAGTGAACCAGAAGACTTTCAAAAGAAACTTGAAAGCTCTTCAAGTCAAGAACAAGGAGTTTCAGCTTTGCCATAGTAGCATGGGTCACCTTGGTCAAAAGGGAATGCAGGTTTTAGCAAAGAAAGGATGCTTTCATGATTGCAAAGCCACATATTTGGAATTATGTGAAGACTACATAATTGGCAAGACTCACAAGATTAATTTTAGTACAACAAAGCATGTTACTAAGGACAAACTGGACTACATACACTCAGACTTATGGGGACCTCCATCAGTTCCAATGAGTCTCAGCAAATGCCAATACTTCATCACCTCTACAGATGATTTCTCGTGAAAGGTATGGATTTACTTCACAAGTTTTAAAGATGAATATTTTAAAAGTTTTGTAGATTGGAAAAGAATGGTGGAAGTACAATAAAAAGGAATATGAAGAAACTCATAAGCGACAATTATTTAGAATTATGCAATCATCAATTCAACAAATTTTGTAAACAAGAGGACACAATAAGACACATAACATACACCTATACACAATAACAAAATGGCGTTGCAGAGAGACTTAACACGATGATAATGAACAAGGTCACATGCATGCTCAATGAGAGTGGTTTCGACAAGAAGTTCATAGCAGAAGCAATTTCTATAACAATCTACCTCATCAAGAGATCACCCTCTTCATCCTTAGAATTTAAAGTCCTTGAAGAGATTTGGTCCTCTGAAATGCCATCTCTCAAGAATTTTAAGAGATTTGGTTGTTTGACGTACGTTCATTCAACAGAAAGCAAGTTAGATCCAAGAGCAAAGTGTGGAGATTTCACAAGTTTTCCAGAAGGAGTTGAAGGATACAAAGTTTGGATGCTAGAAGATGAGAAATGCATTATTAGCACAAATGTTGTGTTTAGAGAAGAAATTCTCTACAAGGATATTCAAAAGAAATTGCAAACAGGTAATAATCTAAATGATTTAACTACTGATGAGTTTCAAGTGTTGAAATTTGAGGTTTAGATAAAACTCAAGAGAAATATGGAGTCAAGGCAATGTTTCAAGGTGGAGTTTCAATAGAGACTCTAGAACATCGAGAAAATCTTGGCTCTAATATACAAGAAGAAATTTCAGAAGATCAAAATGCAGGTACTTAGAATCTGGATGACTATTAGCTTGCTCGTGATAGACAAAGAAGGGTCACTCATCCACCAGCTCATCTTCAGGATTATGAATGTGAAGACGAAGATTCAGATGAGGCTCTAGTAGTGTTTATATGCTTTTTAACCAGACAGTGAAAAGTGGACATAAGCAACAGATGAAGAGATGCATTCTCTGTGGAAGAAGAGTGTTAATAGATAGACCTAAAGACAAAACATGCCATTGGTTGTAAATGGATTTTCAAAAAGATAGATGGAATTGTTGAAGTTGAGAATCTCAGATACAAAGCAAAGCTTATGGCCAAAAGGTACACTCAAAAGGAAGGAATTGACTACAAAGAGATCTTCCTTTTGAAGCTCAACCTCAATATACTCAGACCAAAACTTTTGTCCCTACTCAAAAACAACCTCCCAAAGGGTTTAAACTTGCTCAAAGAGATTCTTACGGATCAGAAGTCTTCCCCTACTGAAATGACACAAAAATTTGTTGAAGTGAATGCAAGGATTGATGCCTCAAATAATGAGTTCCACAACAAGTTTGAAACTTTGAATGCAAGATTGAAGTATGTTGAGAGTCAACAAGCACCTTCCTCTGGAACACTAGTGGAAAACTCCCACGTACTAGAAATACTAAATCCGCTGAAGACAATATAGTTCAGGAAGGAGAGGATATCCTCATCAAATATCGGGCCAAAAATGCTGAGAAATTGCCTACAATGGTTATACTCGACCTCGTAACTCGATCAACACGTGGTCGAGTTCAAATTTTTGAGAAAAATGTCACGCCTGACGCTACACTCGACTATGATACTCGACCAACACCTGGTCGGGTGCAACCTTCTGATACTCAAAAACTTGCTACCTCTAAGGAAAATAGCAAGCTTTCAGTTGTCCCGCCTTATAAACCCCAAATACCTTTCCGTCAGAAGTTTAAGAAGGATATATCTGAGATGTATAAGGCTGTCTTTGACAAGCATATGAAGGATACTGAGCTGAAGATTCCTATCTTGGATGCGTTTACACTTATACCTCTTTATCAGAAGTTCTTGAAAAAGGCAATCAAAGAGAAAACCGAGGAAGTTGAAGGTATGGGCATACAGACTTATGAGTGCAGTGCCATCACACAGAAGGAAGTAGTGAAAGAGAAGCTAGAGGACCCTGGAACATTCACTTTACCATGTTCATTGGGTCACTTAACTTTCAACATGTCATCTGGGAGTTTCAATCAGCATGATGCCACTCTTTGTTGCTTCGAGGCTAGATTTCACCAACTTCATATCGTGTAAGCTCTCCTTAATCCTAACTAACATGTATGTTCAATTTCACTATGGTTTATAGGAAGATCTACCTAATAAGGTTGGGAATGTTGAGGTGCCTACAGATTTTATGGTACTTGATATGGATGAAGAGCCACAAGATCATATACTCCTTGGTATACCATTTTTTGCCTCGGCTGGTGCAGTATTTGATGTGAGGAGTGGAACAATTGAGCTGAATCATAGGAAATACCTTTTCAATGAAGCAAATAAGAGACCAACTATTGGAGGACAAAGCTTCTAAGTTGAGGGAGTAGATCAGCTAGACAAGCGCCCTAAACCATTTGCTAAAGTTAAGCAGCTTCTCTTCCCAACAAATCCTAAATCAGATTGGTCAAGACTTTTAAACCTTAAAGAGGTTATGGTTTGTGGAGCCATCATTTTAGTTAGCAAGAAAGGAGATGTTCTTCCAAAAAACAGGCAGAAAGTTAAGTTTTTCATGGTTTCTGGAACAGAGGGGACTCCACCTCATATCTCCGATCCACGCCAACTCTAATGGGTGTGAAAAGTCAACTTAGAAGCTTTAAACAAGTTCACTTGGGAGGAAGTCTCATGATATCTTTGTAAATATTTGTTTGCAGTTTTCTTTGTTTCTTTTATGTTTTCTTGTATTTCGGGTCATGGAGAAAAGTACTACTTATTATGAATAGAGTATAGCTGATTTTGGAGCAGAAACCGACTAACTCGACCACCACACTAGATTGCCATGTGGTTGAGTTCACCATTTACACATAATTTTTGCCTCACTCCATCATATAACTCGACTTGCTAGGTTGAGTTGTCACCAAACGTTCTCAAAAACATCCTATTTGGTCTCCAAAAGGTACCTACTATATTCCTTCATTGTATATACCATTGCATTATACATTTAAATCTGATGGTCTAGGATTTTTCCTTCAGACTTCTACACACACAAGAGACTGTGTGATTTAGGTTTGGAGGAGGGTCCTAGAGGACTTTAACATAATTGTTGTGTTCTTAATTACAATTTTTTCATACTTGAGTCAACATACATTACATAGCATTTAAGGCATAGAGAATTCATAAAAATTGAAAAATGCTTTAAAAGATCCATAAACAGAGTGTTCATGTAGTTGCATTCATATATGATTGAGTCTAGTTGCATATGTGTTTGGGAATCATCTTGCTAATGATAGACAATATCGTTAGGTTGTTGGCTATTCACCATAGTAACCTATGTGGACTGACGATCTTCCCTTTAGCAACAATGCTAAGCAATGGTTCTACAACCATCCTCAATTTTGTCATTTCTTCCACATATCTAGGGATACAAACCACATAACGGTGAACATGTGGATGTTGATGTGGATGACCCATATAGAGAAGATAAAATAAGTATGGTTCATCGTGAATTGAATATGTATCCAGTATTCCATGAGAGAGCACATCCTTATTTGTGGGCTTCATTGTCATGAGTACTCTTACAATTATGAAGATATGGGTAATAACATGTTTGTTGAGAAGCATTTCAAGAGAGGTAGAGTGATTTAAGAAAAGGTAGAGAAGAAATTTAAGTCATTATTAAAGAGATGGGTTGGTGATGGTTGTACTCTATTTCTTCACAACTATGATAAATGGAAATGCAAAACGTGGGACGCGAGCAACGGTGGTTCATAAGTTCATACAACGGATTGTTGCAGACCTTGACGCTTGTGTCACCTTCCCGTGGAGTAGATGGACATTCATTGATAATCTAGCCAAATAAAACGTATGATGCATCTCTTTAAAGGTGATGGCAAAGATGCTACTTTCTGAGCTTTGTAATTCCCCTCAAGGTATTTCATATAGTTTGTAGCTTTGTTTTTGTAATTGTAATCATATGGTTTAAATGGCTATATGTTTTTAGAATGGTGTTTTTGGTGTAAATTTTACGTTTTTAGTAGAAGTAAATGCAGAAGAAGAAGATGAAGTTGAAGTAATTGAAGAGTTGCTATTGAGAAACAACAAAAGAAGAGGAAAAAAAAGATCGTACTCTAATCTTAGGAAGCCTCCATATGGTATGCAGATGACAAGGCATTCAAAGAAGAGGCTAACAGAAGCCTCCAAGTAAATAGACTAGAAAGGGTTGGTTCAGTTTTGAATTATAAACTGTTATACTTTACCCACAAATCCCTAATCATAAGTTTAACTCATATAAAATGAATGTAATATAGTTGAACCAGAACTTTTACATAATTTTAGAGCATTTTACATCATTTTAAACAATAATTGGCGTACAATTGTACAATTATACGATTTGGGTCCTATACTATGATTATCTTTACCAACGACATCATACTTTGTGAATGTCTTTTACTAGCAAAATCAAACATAAATCTCATTTTCTTTACACAATGTTACTTTTAAATAGCAATTACAAATCCTTAACTACTTAATCATAAAATAACATAGTTCGTTAAATATATTTCATGATTTCAAATATAAGAAATACAATTACATTCAAAATTTTATTAACCTAAGTGTAGATTGCTTGAAATAAAAATAATTGCACTAAACCAATCGGTCAATTCAAAGGTGATGTATTAAACCAATCGGTTTGTTTAAAGTTGACTTGATGAAATAGAATAAAACCAATATAATCCATTTAACTCGAAACTACCTAAAACCAATCGGTCCATTTTCCTTGAAATTAACTTAAAATTGAACGGAAATCCAAATTGAACCATAACATAAAGAGATCCTACAAAGTTTTGTCTCCTTTTCGACAACATCATCGATTTGTCTACACTAATTTGGCAATAACAAAGATTACAACACAGCAACTAGAAGCATAATCGATTTCTTGAAATCATTTTTGGCTTGCAAATGCAAGTCCTCCATTGTTTTCACCATCTCTTTTTCAATGATAGCTTGCACCTTCTCAAACATCATTTCTTCTTGTTTCTGGTTGTTTCAAAATATCTCTTTAATATCTTTCTCAATTCCAGCAATCAAGCTTCGCAAACTCTCAACCTCATTCACCAAAGCTTCATTTTCCCATTTGAAACAATGCTAATCACCAGAAATCTAAGTACACAAAAAAAATTAAAACTCATCGATTGGAAAAGAAAAATTGACAATGAAATCCAATCAAGAGTACTTACCTTTTTTTTCGCAGCTCCATAAGAAAACCGATACAATCTTCGGTTGGGATTCCTAGCAGATCTCGACGTCAAAACCACAATTGTTGCTCTGCACATACACTGCTGAGGTAATTAGAAGACGTCTTCCCCATGTGGTGGTGATGAGACAATTGAGGATCCAGTTTCGTGGGTTCTCATTGTCATTCGTCTGACCTAACTCTGTGATGGGAAATTTTGAAAGAAATGAAGAAGATAAAGAAATCTCAGGCTTTTCGATTAACCATATAAATTCTTCAATGAGTTGTATTTTAAAAGGATATGGGCCATATAATTCTCTTGTGCTGTCTTCGACAAAATATAACGAAAAGAACAATTAGGGCCACATTACACAATTAGACGATTTAATTGGTCTTACACGACAAAATATAAGCAGAAATTGATCCCATAATATAAAAGATCTTATTTCGTTCATAACAAACATCACGTTCACAATAAAATCCAAAATCTAACAATAACATCATAACATATTAAAAACACAAAAAGTATTATACGAACGTGGATTACCATAGAA
>JAKUCM010000551.1:0-33914 GCA_023374145.1 Lepidium sativum
GAGAGAGAGAGGATTAAATCTAATTCATAAAGAATTAGTTAAATTGACAAAAAACAAATCAGAACTTTTCTAAAGTATCAAAGAACATACTTGTTTCAAACACGAGTCTGAATCGAAATTAAAACTGCACCGAATCATCCATTCAAGATTAAATATTTGTGAAGATATCATTATCCGTTAACTAGGAATAAAAAAATCAGAATTGATTACTTTTATGAAGACATCTTACCAATTTAATGAGTATGATATAACAGGTTGAAAAAAGGACCGAATTGATTTGGACTTTGATTGTGGAACTTAAAGGTTGGTTTGCTCTGGTCTTTTATTGATTACTAATAATAATTTCAGTACATTTGTTCTTAGTGTCGAATGTTTATCTAATACAGCAGCAAACCATATAAGATGAGAAAGGTTTCCAGGAAACATTAGTATTATTGTATGAC
The DNA here is from genome assembly GCA_023374145.1 of Lepidium sativum. NCBI lineage: Eukaryota > Viridiplantae > Streptophyta > Magnoliopsida > Brassicales > Brassicaceae > Lepidium > Lepidium sativum. Next base: position 444 of record JAKUCM010000551.1, read on the forward strand.
AATGACACTCTATCTAACATAAACTTTTCATATCTAATGATTTTTGTGAAATATATCAACCAGCTGATTTTTACAAAGTAAACTTAATTTCAACAAATTTATCCATCTGACCAAGTCTAAAATTAATAATTACTATAAAAATTAGACGTATACTTTTATTTATTTGCATTAATTTCAATTAATATAAATGCTATTTACATCACTTATAAAAATGATTTTGAAAATAATGACTCAAATAATTAGTGTCAATTTAAGCTATTTGTACAACAATTTTCATTATATTATATTTAATATTTTGTATACTTGTAAAAAATTACAATTTAATATTATTTATTATAAATAATGTTAAATCACATAATGTTTTATTTGTTAATATGTAATTTTATATAATATTATCTATTTAAACGATATAATAATTTTGATGTTATATGTATGTATTTTTGTAGTGAGTATGTTATATTTCAAATGGGAATTGAATATGAATCTATATGCATTTATGTCTTGAGACCTAAATTATTATTCATTTATTTGGGCACTACTACTAAGTAAATAGTATTTTCTTATATTCTTTTTAGGAAGACTCAAACTGAAAACTTCCTATGTTTAGCGCAAAAATACCATTAGACGACCACCAATATTTTTCTATTTAGTGAATTCTATAAAATATATATGTTATCTTTCGTGTTTGTTATTTGTGCGATTTGCAAATCAGAATATTACATTCTCTTAACTTTGTGAAATAGTTGTTGAAAGCATTAACCACAAAACTAAAAAGACTCTTATTGATTGTCCTTACGAACACGTGATGAGTTTCTAAAAAGCAATAGCTTGTGAATTTGTAAATCATGAGGTGATGGGCTTACGTAAAGATGGGCTGACAAAGTGATTAGCTACACCATTAGGCTTCACAGTACTAGTTTGGCTAGGCTTTTGAGATAATATTGAATTCTTCTTGGACCAAACTTAGGTTTGAGATCTGACACTAATTCACGTGAAAACTACTTTTCTTTTAAGACAGAACTACATTAGTCGAGTTGAAGATTCACAATCTTCAAGTTTGTCGTATCTTCCAGAATCACCAGTAAGGTTGACCAAGTTGGTCCTTATGGATTTTAAACTTTTCAAACATTTGGTTTCTGAGAAAACTAATAGCACCTCCATTAGTGTATCTAATGGAGGTTCTTAGTATTAATTTAATATTAAAAAATTATAAGAAAGATTTAATGAATAAAAAACGATTCTAAATTTAGAGTTTTTAGAAGCGTTAAGATACGTCTACATGGTATTTTTTGATTGGCCTTTTTGAGTCTCACTCTTCGCCTCTTCGAGTCTCATTTCTTCGCCAACTTTCTCTATAAATCCTTGGGGTTTCGTCTTCTCTCTCGAGCGGCCTTGATGTTTATTCAAATTCTTGAGAATCTTCGTACGATACCCTTCAATCGCCTTGTATGTTCTCGGCTTGAATTGATTTCATGTCTGTTTCCAATTGTTGAATTTCCAATTCTCATAGCGATTCTTCCTTCAGTCGTTTAAGGTTGCTCTTTGAACCAGGACTCGTTCTTACTTGGCTAACAGTGTCATTGTCTTTTCTCAAATCAGGTGTTGATTGTGATACCGTTTTTTCCAGTTCTCTCATCTCCATGTATACAAAGTTCTCGACCACATACAAGGCACACAAGCTGTTTGATGATATGCTTCAGAGAGATACTGCTAGCTATTGCTCCATTGTCTAGGTTAGTTCTCATTTCTCTAGGTTAGTTTTCGAAACATCAAAAGCAAAAGATGTTGTAATGCGGCTGTGATGTTCAATTAGCTAACATTATGAAGCTTGTAGATGGACTCTTCCTTGAATCTTGCATAGAGGTTGCTAAAATGTATTCAGGGATTACTTACAACGAAATCATTGTAGACAATTGTTGTATGCAGCTTGTTGCTAAGCCAGAGCAATTTGATGTCATGGTATTCCAAAAAATCAAAACTTGAAGGAGCAGTTTGAGTCTTTGTTGTTGATTTGTGCAAATCTTATTCTGTTGGTTTGTTTCAGGTGACGCCAAGTCTGTATGGTAACCTTATAGCAAACACTGCAGCTGGAATTGCAGGTGGCACTAGAGTGATGCCAGAAGGTTTGTCCATAGAAAACATATCCTTAAGTTGAAGTTAATAAGCTTTCTTAACAATGGACATTGTTTTGGGTTTTGTTGGAGATCCATAGGAAATATTGGTGCAGAACATGCGATATTTAAACAAGGAGCATCAGCAGGGAATGTTGGGGATGATAAGATATTGCAACAGAAGAAAGCTAATCCAGTGGCCTTACTTCTTTCATCCGCTATGATGCTTAAACATTCCAAAGTTTTCTGATAGGCTTGAAACCGTAGTGAAACAAGTGATTAAAGATGGTAATTATCGAACCAAAGATCTTGGAGGAGATTCCACCACCCAAGATGTGTTGATGCCGTTATTGCAGCACTTGACTGATTCATCCCATTTGAGACTCTGCTTCTTCCTCCTAAACTAAGAGAAAAGTTTCCCTTTTCTCTGTTAAAACAGTTGCTACATTCTTTTGATTTATATTCAATCTTGCGTTTGAGCAAGATCTCTATGGTTACAGAATAAAATTAATAAAGAGATGCAATCAAAGACTTTTTGTAATTGTAAATTTAACTTTAAAAAAAATTAAGAACCCTACAAAAGATTCTACCATTGAACCTCAAAAAACTAAATTTCTAAACCTAAATATCGTAACAACTTTTTATTATTAAAAACACACTAAAAACCCCCTTGGGGTTCTTAACCAATAGAGTTGGTCTAATTCAATAGAATTTTAATAAATTAATAAATATTATAAATAATATATTTAAATAATTTTCAATTGTACGCTATGTAATTGATGTGGTGCGGAAAAAGATACAATAAACTATGTTTTGTATGACTGCTTTCCTCGAATCTAAAATTAGACCTTATCACATATTCCATTTAATATGAATGTTTTCTTGGAATCGTTGCTTTTCTCTAACATAGATTTCTTATTTTGGACTCCCTTCTTGCGTTGATAAAGTAGTTACTCTTGGCTGTTATGAGTTATTTGGAAGGCGCAAAACAAAAAAGTTTCTCAAATATTGGTAGGAATCTTCAGGAAATTGTTAAACACGCAGAAGATGAGGCAATAGCGTGGTTCACGGCGAATATGAGGTAATGTCGCTAATTCGTCGGAATCTTTAGGGCGTTTTCCAGGCACTTGTGTGGCAAAGGATATGTTGTCTCGCCCGATGGTGGGGTCGCCTGTCTTTACTGGTTACAAGTGTTTTGTGGATGGATTTTGGAAAGATATTCTAAATACTTTTCGGACCTATATTGGTATTGTCTTCTTGACGGTCTTGGTGGTGTATGTCTGGGAGCACGAGATACACGTCATGGCCTTTCACCTCTACATTCTGAGATCAGGGCTTCGTTATGGGTGATGTCTTTTTTCCTGTCCCTTCGTATCTCTGAAGCCGAGTTCGCTATATAATGTGCAAACATCCCAAAGATGGTAGTTGATCCTGATAGATGGCCCGCCTTTTCTTCGTTTCTCGAAGAGTTTGCGCGCCTCCGTAGTCAGTTCCTCTACTGAGATCTTTCTTAGATCCATAGAGCATTGAACTACAAGGCAAATTTCTTGGCCCATAACGTTAAAAAGACTTTCCATAAATCAATTTTTTGTTAATCATGTATGTGAACATCGGTTATCTTGTTTACTTTAATTTAATATAAGTCAAGTTGGAAAAAGAAAAATTCTAATTTATTAGTTTATACATCACATCTATAAAATTAATAAATTTATAAATTATAAATCATGGTCTTATACCAGAGATCGAGTCTTCCCGCCTATATTATGTAAGAATTTGGCTACTGGACCAGCTAATTGTGACATAATATAATTTGCCGTTGACAAAAAATTTACGGTCTGAAAAAAACTTTTAGTGTTCATTATCTTAAAAGTTTGGCCAGAGCGGATTTAAAAATATCATGGGCTTTTAAGGAATATTTTAATATAAAAAAATATTTTCTCTGTTTAAAAACTAAAATTTTTATGGACTTTTTCTTTCTACGGAATTACTTGCAATAGGTATTCTTATGGATTTATTCCAAAAAAACAAATTTATCGGTCTCTTCCTAAAATTATTTACTTATACGGCTACAGAAATTGAACTCATTTTTAATAGACTCCGCACAGTTTTGTATAACCATATGAGCCGGCCTTAAATTTGACAAGATTAGAAGTTGAAAGAATTTGCTTTAGAGCATCATTATCAATAGGCTCTAGAGGGTTTCTTAACATTATAAAATTAATAAAATAATAAAAAATGAAGGAAGAGAAGGAAAGAAACTCAAAAGAGGATTTTTTAACACGTGTTAACATGTAATTTGAAAAAAAAAAATTATAAAAAGAAACTAAATTAAAAATATTAATAGTTTATTGTAATTTGAGTTTTTTTAAGAACCCCTTGATAATGGTGGTCTTATAGATAAATTTGGTTCGATTCTAATGACTTTCTTTTATTGATTTCAATAAATGTTAGATTGAACTCCAAATCAATTTACCCAAAATATTACACTATAGTATTAGTAAAAGTACTTGCATGAAATGAGAGTACGTATATACTTTATTGCAATGGCCAAAATGATACTCTATGGGATAATAAAGAAGAGAACTAAGTGGGAAAAACTTATTATTCACGAAATGAAACATAAAAGAAAAAAGCAGTCTATAAGATATGGACTATAAAACTGCACGACTAAAAAGCCCAAGAAGAAAAGAAACCCTAATAAGAAAGAGCTAGTTCCTAACGTGGCAAGTGTAATGAATAAGAGGGACGAAGAAAGGATCAGTGTAGAAGCCAAGAATGACGTCGGTACATTCATTTCTCATGTTGACAATAAGGTTGCAGCAAAAGTCACTAACTCGAAACTCTCTTGTGTAGTAACTTACTTCAATCTGTTGCTTACATATTGCCGACGGTCCAAACTCGCTTATGCAGCTTATGAAATGTCCCCACCGTTTCTGATAATAACGATACGTTGGAGTTGATGGCATTGTTGGCTTCCGAGTAGGCTCAGTTGGAGCTGGTGGTTGAGACTTTGTGGGAGTTTGATGTGGAGGCCGAACCGGAACTGGAACTGAAATGTTTTCTCCCATTACAAAGTAGAAAAATATTCGATATTTACATTATAATAATTTTAAATTCACTTAATATTTTGATATTTAGTTTTTGTTGATTTTTTAAAATTTTATGTCAAAATATTACTAAATATATCAATATACATATATATATATATTTATATACTTTAAACAATTGAATTTTTTATCAAAGTGATACAAAAAATTAGGTTAAAAGACGAGATCGATATCACAGAAAAAAAACATTGAAAAAGTATGAAAATCCATGAAAAAAAATTAAATGGCAACATAAAAACTAATCACGGACTTATAGCCAGCAATAGGTTTGTGACTACAAGATCATGACTAACTTTTATCTGTGTTCTTAGGATTTTGCGACTAGTTTTTTCGTGGTTTTTTTTTCTTTGTCACTATTTTTTTTCGTGGTTATTAACCATATTTCAGTATTTTTTCATGGTTTTTTAAGCCATTATAATTTCATGATTTATTCAGATATTTGGGATTTTTCTATTTAAATATTTTAAACTAATGGGGTCAAATTTACCTCTGCCTGGAGGCGATGGTTTATGTGGTGGAGGTGAAACTTTGGGAGTTGGTGGAGACGTTGATGGTTTAGGAGGTGGCGGAGACTTTTTAGGAGCTTGTGGAGACGGTGATGGTTTCGGTGGTGGAGACTTTTTTGGAGTTGGTGGTGGTGGTGATGGTTTAGGTGGTGGTGGAGACTTTTTGGGACTTAGTGGCGGCGATGATGGCTTAGGCGGTGGTGGAGACTTCTTTGGAATTGGTGGAGACGATGATGGTTTAGGTGGTGGTGGAGACTTCTTTGGACTTGGTGGCAGCGATGATGGTTTAGGCGGTGGTGGAGACTTCTTTGGAATTGGTGGAGACGATGATGGTTTAGGTGGTGGTGGAGACTTCTTTGGACTTGGTGGCAGCGATGATGGTTTAGGCGGTGGTGGAGACTTCTTTGGAATTGGTGGAGACGATGATGGTTTAGGTGGTGGTGGAGACTTCTTTGGACTTGGTGGCGGCGATGATGGTTTAGGCGGTGGTGGAGACTTCTTTGGACTTGGTGGCGGCGATGATGGTTTAGGTGGTGGTGGAGACTTCTTTGGACTTGGTGGCGGCGATGATGGTTTAGGCGGTGGTGGAGACTTCTTTGGACTTGGTGGCGGCGATGATGGTTTAGGTGGTGGTGGAGACTTCTTTGGACTTGGTGGCGGCGATGATGGTTTAGGCGGTGGTGGAGACTTCTTTGGACTTGGTGGCGGCGATGATGGTTTAGGTGGTGGTGGAGACTTCCTTGGAATTAGTGGCTTCCGGGGAGGAGGAGGAGGAGGTCCAGGGTAAGAGATAGAGACGGCAGCACCAGAACCGTTGTTATAAACACATTTCCAGATTTTAGAGTCTCCAAAACTCAATTTATCACCAAAGTAATTGTTGTTGTGGGTATTCATAACCATGTCCACATTGGAGACTTCCAAAGGTTTTGGCCAATCTGCGATTGTTGTTGTTGGTGAAACAATGAGACAAAGGAGAGGTACGAGGACGATGAGGCTCTTCATTGCTGGCTCTCTAGGAATGCAATTTTTATTGAAATGGAACTCTTAGTTAATTATATAGAGAGGGTTTTTGTATAATCTATTTTCTTTGTTCTTTTTATGTTTTCAAGTGTACGAGGAAAGATTTTAAACACTTATCATTATTATTTATCGATATAATTGTAACGGAAATATAGAAATTTATGGTATGGAATCTAATTAGATGCCTAAACTTGATCTTTATCGTTTTATATTTTCTCGGATGTCTTTTTGACATTGTCAATCGCGTGGTTTTCTATCATATTGATTAGGAGATTTTACCATATCAACATTATATAAATAAAAGAAAATTTGGAAAATAAAATAAAGATAGATTTTTGTGAGGGTTGGGGAATTTCATGCTTAATTAATCGTTATATAAAGGTCAAAGTCCATTGTAAAGATGTAATATTACAAACATGATATCGGAAGTACATTTTAAAATATATATACTACAATCGAATCTTTTGTGGTTATATGCCCCAACTAGTGACCTAGACTCTGCGTAATTCTATTCTCAATTACATATCCGTGGCAATATTGTCGAGACTTTTGGAATTTACCCTCAGATCCATAGTAGAATATTTCGATTTCCATCCAAAATAAATTCTCGATGACATCTAGATGAATATAGTCAATAAAATCGTTTTACTATACTTGAAAGTTTTTAACGTAGCTTAACAACTATACTCCGTAATATTTTTATCTTGTTCAATAAACACCATAACAATTATTACTCAACGAAGAATTAAACATGAAATATTCATTAGGGACATGACAATATAAAACTAAGCAGGAAACTCTGGATGTAACAGATAAACGGCTAACATATAAGCTAACATACATTGGAGGAGCTCGCTTAATTTTTGGTGAGGTAGACGCGACACGAGTATTGAAGAAGAGAAGTGAATAAAGGGCTCTTGAACAACATGTGGACATGAATTTCGCACCTCTTGTCCATATTAACAACGATCCTACAGCAGTCTTTGTCCAATGCAAAATCGTTCTGTTTATAGCTTGCCAATATCTGTGAAAAGCATCTGTCTGAGATCATTAGTCCATCTTTCGTGAAGCACTTTTCGATTTGAGCCGACTTAGAAACAATGTCCGCTGATTGGAAATATGGTAGACGAGCTAGTCCGGGAAGCTTAGGAAGGACCGGGAGACTAGGCTGGCCCGGGATGTTAGGGAGCCATGGAATATTTGGAAAACCCGGGATATTTGGTATTGTTGGAATGCTAGGAATTTTTGGAATAACAGGAATTCCTGGGATAGCAGGGATTCCCGGAATAGCAGGAATCCCAGGAATTCCAGGGATGATAGGAATTATTGGGATGTTTGGAGATCGTGGTACGAATCCCAGAGGCGGTGGAGGTGCATTAGACTCTAATACAGAAGAGCTACTTTGGCCAACCTTAGAGTCTCCAGCATGGTTAGAGTCTTTGTGATGGTGGTGGCCTCCAGCTAGTTCCGACGGCTTTGGCCACAGTTTCTTTGGTAATCCAGTGGTTAACATCGGTTGAGAGACTAAGCATAGCAGAGCTACAAGGAGTATTGTAGTTAAAGTGAAGCTTCTCATGATTAGAGCAAAAAAAAGAGAGTAGGGAGTGTAAAATGAATTACTTTGTTCACAAATACAATTTTGTGAACAAGCCTACTTTATATAGAGAGATCAGTTCACTTATTATTCTGTTTTTTTATTTTATTTAGAAAAAAATTATGTATTACGAGCATAAAAATCTTTTTAAAATCATTTTTCGTAACTCTTATCTCGTCAGGAAATAAGGTCAAATTTTGTTTTTCCACTAATCACGTCGTTTACATTTCACTAAATATCAGGTCACGAAATTAAAATGATATGTTAGCTAATATATAATATTTTGGGATATTGTGATTTATAAATTAATAGGCAAAGTTGCTAAATCATAGAAATGTCGAAAGTGTTATCCTCAACATATTTCTTCTAGTACATTTTCACACTTTTCATAGGCCTATGATAATTATTTCACAGAGATTTTATAGTATGGTTCACAAATTCAGAGAGAGATATTAACTAATTATTTATACATATTCCACTATCTATGGGTCTAGTGGAGCAACCAGCTTCTGTCAATTATCCAAGATTTTGACATGATACGAACCGATACTCTCAGACAGGTGGAATGAATTATAATATGGAATATCAAATTAAAATATAAGATATGAGTTGGTTATTAAGTTTTTATTAGTTCTTTCTTAAATCAGTATAATTTTCACCAAAAATACAATTCAGTGTGAAGTGTATGTGGAGGTACATGTATATATACACACACATACATAATGATATCTTTTATATGATCAATTCGTAGGAATGATCATTTCGGTTTAGTTTGGATATTTAATTTATTAAAATAATCACATTAGTTTAGCGTTTTTTTTTGTTTTATCTGAAGCAAACCAAATTTTTGAGTTGAGAAGAATCTTGATAACCAAATGCTTTGTATGTACATTCTGGTTTAGTTCAATTTGGTTTAAAACTCGGTTGATGTAGTTTATTTCAGTTTGGTTTGGTTTAAAACGCCCATCCTAAATAGGACCTTGATAAATACAAACAAAAAAATCGAATTCCTCATTATTTAAAAAGTTAACGGAAGCGATCAGTGCGCATTCTACTTGCGAAATCATATCACATTTTGTCAACTATAAGATTTGTTGACACCAAGATATATCGTAGATCACCTAAAAAATAATGATAAGATATGAAATTTTTATTTGATAAATTATTTAATCATGTTACATGTATGGTGCATATAAGCTGCACGTTGGATATTATCGAGATTCGCGAAACCAAATATAAAACAATAGTTTAACGTAATAAAATTTGCCTTTAACATAAAAAAAACAATTCAAAAAAATTGACTATAAAACAAAAGTCTCACTTCCTAAAGAGGTACACATCTTTGGTTTCATTTACGAGATTAATCCTCGTTTTTAGCATATTTGCATGGCGTCATCATTCACTATGATTAGATCTCCTTGCAAGATTCCTACACTAAAAGGTTTTGGGCATAAGAGACTTAAACGACTTCGTTTAACATCATCAGAATCAATCGTTTCGAAGAACAGATGTTGTTTGCCAGATGCAACAATTGATGACTCCCACCTTGATTTGGCCCGTAAGTCCTCCAATAGTGCCTTCAATGATGAGAAAACCAGACGCAACTGTGTTTCATCAGCCTCTTGTAAGTAAAAAACACTTGTTTTAGCAATGTTGCTTTGTGTTTGGTTTTAATTTTAATGAGAATTATGTGCTTTCAGCAACTAAGTCGTCGTGCTCGAAGAAATCGCAAGTGCCCTTACACAAAGAGATGCTTTTCAAGAGACTAATCTCTCTCCGGCTAATTTCATATATCCTCTCTTCGTTCACGAAGGTTTGTTAGTACTCTACCCGAGTTCGAATCTCCCTTAAACTAAACGTCACAACCCATGTGTGACACTTCATGGATTTTCCCACGGCTCTTCTAATGAAAAAATCTCCACAACCTGGCTCAGAGCTTATGGTGTCCACTAAATCAAACCACCCGAGTTATAAAAAATACAATAATCGCGAGCTATTGAAATTATGAAAATTACAATTCTTTTTGTTTTACGCAGGTGAAGTAGATATTCCAATAAAAACGATGCCTGGACGTTACATGCTAGGTTGGAAACATGGCCTCATCGAAGAAGTAAGTGTTGTGTCTTTACTTGTAAATAAATTTTAAACAAGCCTCTCCATTGCTATAAGATTGAAGCTTCCTCGTGGCTAAAGCATGAACCTAACCCACCCTTGTGTGTGTGTGTGTTTGGGAGGAGTTCAGGTTGCAAAGGCACGAGATGTTGGCGTGAATAGCATAATGTTGTACCCTAAAGTTCCTGATGCATTAAAGGTTTTTTTTATCAATTTCTTCTTATAATTATATTATATGATTATGAACCCTCATGTTGTTCTCATACAGTAATATTCATTTTTTCCTTGTTTAGTCTCCAACTGGAGAAGAGGCATTCAACGACGACGGTCTAGTGCCTCGAACCGTTCGTCTTCTCAAAGACAGATTTCCTGATTTGGTAAGACACACACTTGCACACAAATACATATATGTATTCTTTGTAAACTAACTAGAGAAAGTGATATTGAAAAATGATAGTGACTATTTTTTTTTTAATTTCACTAGGTTATCTACACTGATGTCAATTTTGATGAGTACTCATCAACCGGGCACGGTGGAATCGTAAGAGAAGATGGTAAAAAATATATCACTTCAAGAAAACATGCATGGCAAATTCCAACATAGTTTCTTTCATAAAAATATTCATCGAAAATGTTAGATCTATCGATACAGATAGATTTCCGACAGAGAAAAACATCATAAATTCATTTAAATATTTTAAAATGGATTCCCGATGACCGTCTACAATTTATGAACCTCTCGGAAATCTATCGAAAATATGAAACATGAGTGTTTTCTGAAATATTTGCGATAGATTTCTCGGTCTAAAATATTTTGTTTTCATGTAGTGGATATAATTTTTACATTTTTAATAATAAAACACACTTGTAATGGTCTTTGAATCGTCTATATTGTATAGGTGTGATATTGAATGACGAAACAATTCACCAATTGCGTAAACAGGCAGTTTCTCAGGTAAAATCTCAAAACACTTTAATTTGATCAACCAAAAACAACAAAAGTTTTAAAATTCTGTTAAAAATGGATTCAGGCTCGAGGTGGAGCAGATGTTGTTTGTACGAGTGAGATGTTGGATGGTCGTGTAGCCGCGGTTCGTGCAGCTCTAGATGCTGAGGGCTTTCACCATGTTTCAATCATGTCTTACTCTGTCAAGTAAAATACTACTTCAAATCTCATTTTACTTTAATTTTCTAAATAAAAATTCTTCCTAATAATCCTTCTCATTCTTCAAACAGGTATACAAGTTCATTATATGGACGTTTTCGCAAAGTGGCACTGGACAAGAAAACGTAAAAAATCTCGCCACTGTAACCTTTATTCTTTGTTCATGTTTGTGTCTATTTTTCATAAACGTATTATTACACAATAATTTCGATTGGTAAATGCATAATCGGCTAATAGCGTAATCTAATATAATTCTGCTAACTTTTTACCAATCAGCATAATAAGCATAATGGCGTTTTTATTGTCATTCTGCAACTTTTCCAGTGAATCCAATAAAAATATCAGTTAGAAATCCCTCTATCCAAAATTTCTGATACTCTTATCATTGAAAATTTTGTCGAATTTTTTTGATAAATTTTCAACGATCTAGGCTCTGACAGATGTATTAATCAGAAATCGATTGATAAAAACTTGTTTGTAAGGGATTTTGGGATGTTGACAGATCTATTGATCGGAAATTGATTTTTTTTTTGTAATTGGCTAGGTGAAAACACATACATAATTTACCAGTTGAATCAATTGCAACCTAAATAAATAAAAGTAACATGTATGTCTATATCTATAAGGTGTATGAGGTTATCCTTCTAATGTCAACTTTTCTGTTGTATTGTGGGTAAAAAAAGTTATCAGATGAATCCAGCAAATTCAAGAGAAGCATTAATGGAAGCAAGAGAAGATGAAGCTGAAGGAGCTGATATCTTAATGGTGAAGCCAGCACTACCATCTCTTGATATCATACGCTTATTGAAAGACAAGACATTGTTACCCATTGGAGCTTGTCAAGTTTCCGGTGAATACTCCATGATCAAAGCTGCTGGACTTCTCAAAATGATTGATGAAGATAAAGTTATGATGGAGTCATTGATCTGTCTACGTCGAGCTGGTGCAGATGTTATTGTTACTTACTTTGCTCTTCAAGCTGCTACTATATTATGTACCAAGAATTGACAACGTGTATTCATGTACCTATTGATTATTTGTTTGCGTTTCTGTCTGTTTGTTAATTGGATCGAAAAAACTCGATTAGTATCTTAAAAAATTTTCAAATTTTAATTATCGGAATCAAACTCCGGTGATTTTTTCGCATAATTGTATATTTAATCATTTGGACCAAAGACATTTCTATGGTCGAAATGTTTGTTTTCCATACATTTATTAATAAATTCACCATCTTTATTACTGGTTTGAAACAAATTCCTTTTTTATTAATTATTAGTTTTTTTTTTGGTACTTGTGAATCTTCCTTCAAATAAAAAAGTCCTTAAAAATTACAGCAAAACGGCCCGGGAATATGCGCTTCCTGCACAATCCTCGTCCAACAACAAACGAACCTCTTTCAAACTTACATCAAAATTATGAAAACAGGTAAACCAAAAGCAAGATTAGCAAGACCATCAGTAACTTTCTTAGCCTTCCTAAACGTGTGAGAAATTTGGACTATCTAGTCCTTCGATAAAAAGTCTTAGCACAAATGTATTAGGAATGAGAGGAAGTGAGAACTAACAATCCCTCGCATAAGAAACCCAACTACTATCTCCGAATCAATCTCCTATGCTAAAAAATCCATAATATGCCTCCAGCAGCCGCAAGCCCAAGATTGCCTCTGGAGACCCATCTATGTTTAGCTTAACCCAATTTACCCCTGGAGGTTGCCAACTAATAAGCTTCTCGATCCTGGGAGGCTTTTGCAGATTTGTCGCTACCTTAAACTACACTCAGTGATTAATTATTAGTTTATTACCTTAGTAGAATCACTCTAATATATACATATATATATATCGTTTTAAAATATGATGAAATTATTGAAAATCCTTCAAAAATTCATAATAACTCATCAAAACAAGATTTGACGAACTTGAACAGTTTAAAAGTTTCAGTGACTTGAAACTAATAGACAAACCGAAATTCTAATTTTTGGGGAATCCAGAATCAGCTTTACTCTATTTTTGGAATACTCCTCCACTCAGCATAACTAGAATTATTGGGATTATATATATTTGGAAAGTCACAAGACCAAGAGTCACGTCGTAAATTATATGTGTATAGATATGTTTAAATGCATAAATTAATTCTTAAAATAATCTAGAAACTCTTTAATACTAGTTTTCTATTCATCTAATCTATAGTCAAAAATTCATAAATTCGATTATATTCTCTTTAGTTTTGATACAGCTATTGTAAAGACCTCTCTGAAAATGGAAACTCTCATAATAAGTTATTATCATTTGGGTGGACTCGAACCATACTAAGAGAAGCGATTGAGGTGATTCTTCGACTAATCAACTGAACCAATTCAACCAAATCATGTAATTAAATATTCGTATCTGCCAAATATTCGAATCTGTATCCGAAAATTTATCCAAAAAATGGATATTCGGTTAAAACGTATACAAAAACAAATAGTAAAATTGAAAATTTAGTAGATATGGAAATGAATACGGATAATACAGATTTTGAATCCGAATATCTAGGTATCTATATTTTTGTACTTTTGTATTTTAAAAGTTTTAATACAAATTTTAATTATTTTTATTTTATTTTTTATTTATATTTAATTTATTTATTTTCGTGTTTATTTTTTAATCACTATTTTTTTTTCTTTTTTAAAAAACAAAAATAGGTTACTAAAAGTATTTTAAAAAGAATTTTAATTTTTTATATTTATTTAATATTAAAGATGGATAGGAATACATACACGGATATTTACGAATATCCATTTTCACAGATATTCAAAAAATTTCTATATAGATACAGATACGAATATGTGCTCCGTTACACCCTTACATATTTTTAATATATATAAATATTAATCTGCAACAAACAGTTAATACTTATTTTTTGGTTTTACCCAAAATTAATACTTACGGTGTTACGGATTAAGAATTTATTACAACCAAATCTAGAGACACTACAGACAACCTACAACTACAATGTTAAAATCCTTAACTAATTGAACCCTGTACTCATGTTATGAATACTTCATTTTATCTTTTATATTATTTTCCCTAAAGACCCAGCAATATCTCAGTTCCAGCCAACAAAATCTTCCTCATCTTTATGTAAAGCTGGATGCATCTGTATGCTTGCGAATTCGGTTTTTTCGTCTTCTATTTTATCTTATTGTAATTGTTTTTCTTAGAAAACATTAATTTATGAATCATTTCAACCCGAAACATATATTCATTTGACGCTACGTACAATGCATTGTCTTACTTGCAAGCAAAAGTATTAAAATATGATAGTTACATTTCCGAGGTCAATATTAGATCAATCCTTTAAAGCTACTAAAAAACACACTTCTCTTTCATATGAAGTATCATTTTAAAACATAAATTTTGTTTCTTTATATTATCTCTACCTCAAAATATTAAATATTTCAAAGATATTATTTTGTATTTTATAAAGTGTTTTGCATATTTCTTTACAAAATGAACTATATTTAATATTTTATGAGTAATGATTGATCGAATGTAATATATTCAAACTGTAAATAACTATTCTCAAAATAATTTTACTTTTTTAATTACAAATATACACGTTTTTTGAGTTTATTGTTACGATGATTCAACTAAGGAGTTATCAAGAATTTGATCTTTCTCAATTACATACATAATATATTTTTAAAAAAATTTAAGATGTGAGCTTTATACTCCATGAATAGTATATATTATTGATTCGATTGTTAAAAATAAAAAGTATGCATACTTTTAAGTAAAACACTCTATATATTGAAACATAAAAAAAAAAAACATAAAACACCGTTTTGTATTTTTGATATTGTATAGTTCTTAAAACATTTGTACACTACCAGAGAACATTAGTTTAGGGACCAATTCTTACAACGTTTTTGGGACGTTGTAAAATAGGGAGGTATTTGCAATTGCCTTACGACGTTTTGAAATAACGTCGTAAATGAGTTGTAAACGTACAACGAAAATTTACGTTGTAAACAAGTCGGTATTTTACGACTTCTTAACAACGTTTTTCCATTGCTTCAACAATTCGTTGTGAATTAGTCCCTAAGTTGCAACTCTTTTACGACTTCTATAATTTACATCGAATTAACATCGAATGTCAAAGTAGTTATACACGTTTTTGTTGTTACGTAAAAGGTTTAAATAAAATTTTAAACTTGGAGTTGTAAAGTTGTTGTTAAATTAAAAATTTCGATGTTAGGACGTCTCTATTTTACAACTTATTTACGACTAAGTAGTTTACAACTATTTAAGGACGTAATTTCAAATTAGATATTTATGGTTAGGTACAAGTGTTGTAATTTACTCGTAATTTGCAGGAAGTTGTAAAATCATAGTTAATTTTTTGCCTATATAAGGAGGAAGGTCCTTTTCATTAATCACAACATCAAAAAACAAAAAAAAAACGTGGTAGAAGGGAAAAAAACGGTTTTGTGGAAAAACCCAAAAAATGTCTTTCGGTGGAGATATATTCGAGCAACGGAAGTGGATGTATATGCTTAGAGATGTTGCTGGTATCGTGACAAAGGAGTTTATGAATAGGGCAGAAATATTCATGCACCAAGCTAGTCTAACAGAAATCACGGTTGAATCGGGTAAGATGTTCTGTCCTTGTCGGAAATGGAAAAATACGAAATTTTCCCGAGTAGAAACTGTTTGGAATCATCTATTAAATAGAGGGTTTACACCGCATTATTACATATGGTTTCACCATGGTGAAGGTGATAACAGTCGTGTAAATGATGAAGCAAGTAGTAGTAATTTTAAGAATGTTGATGGTAATATAGGTGAATCAAGTAATTTGCACGATGTTGGTTATCATAATGAGATTCTTGGGGGTGTAGAGCATGATAGGATGCATGAAATGGTCACAAAAGCATTTCAGGAAACTAATACTGATCAACCTATAGTTGCTGAGACACCCAATTTAGATGCAAAAAGGTTTTATGACATGCTAGATGCTGCACACCAGCCTCTCTACGAGGGGTGTAGAGAAGGTCTGTCTAAATTATCATTGGCAGCTAGGATGATGAATATTAAAACAAGATGTAATTCATCTCAATCATGCATGAATATGTGGACTAACTTGCTCAAAGAGTATTTGCCAGAAGACAATGTTTGTGCAGTCTCATATTACGAGACGCAGAAATCGGTCTATAGTCTTGGGTTGCCGTGCGAAACCATTGATGTCTGTATAGATAATTGTATGATCTACTGGAAAGATGATGATATGTTACAAGAATGTCGGTTCTGTAACAAACCAAGATATAAGGCACAAGGGAGTGGGCGTAAGAAGGTTCCATATCAACGGATGTGGTATTTGTCAATAACTGATAGATTGAAGAGGTTATATCAGTCGGAGATGACAGCAGCTGCGATGAGATGGCATGCAGAGCATTCACAGACAAAATGAGAGATTAATCATCCCTCAGATGCCAAGGCGTGGAAACATTTTAATACGGTACACAAAGATTTTGCTAGGAATATTAGGAATGTTTACCTTGCTCTATGCACTGATGGTTTTAGTCCGTTTGGAATGTCTGGCAGACAATATTCTTTGTGGCCAGTAATCCTCACGCCTTATAACCTTCCTCCAGGAATGTGCATGGAAAAAGAATTTTTATTCCTAAGTATACTTGTTCCTGGTCCTAATCATCTGAAACGGTCTCTTGACGTATTTTTGCAACCTTTGATTCATGAGCTGAAACATTTATGGACGCAAGGGGTTCGAGCATATGATTGTTCTGTCCAAAATTTTTTTACTATGAAGGTGGTGCTTATGTGGACGATAAGTGACTTCCCTGCGTACGCAATGTTATCTGGTTGGACAACACATGGGAGATTGGCTTGCCCATATTGCCTTGGGAGAACAGATGCGTTCCAACTGAAGCATGGTAGAAAGACTTCTTGGTTTGATTGTCATCGTCGATTTCTTCCAATTAATCATCTTTACCGAAGGAACACGACTCTATTCAGGAGTAAAGTTAAGGTAAAGGATCCCCCTCCCTTGTATCTATCAGGTGAGGAAATCGAAGCAAATATGGATTATTATGGGGCTTTGGCTACTGCTCCACGAGGGGGTAATTGGCACGTTCCTAATAATATGCCGGATTATTACGGACGGCATCATAACTGGCATAAGAAGAGTATATATTGGGAGCTGCCATATTGGAAAGATTTGTTGATTCGACATAATTTGGATGTGATGCACATCGAAATTTTTTTTTTTGAGAATATCATGCATACGATTTTGAATGTGGCTGGTAAGACAAAGGATAACAGGAATTCACGTTTAGACTTACCAACTATTTGTTCAAGGAGTGAGTTGCATATCAAAAGTGACGGCAAAATTCCAGTTCCGATATTTAGGTTGTCATCTGAGGCGAAAATGACATTATTCAATTGGGTGTCACCAGAGGTGAAGTTTCCTGATGGATATGTTTCAAATCTCTCAAGATGTGCTGAGCAAGGGCAAAAGTTTACAAGGATGAAAAGTCATGATTGTCATGTGTTCATGCAACGACTACTACCCTTTGATTTGGCGGAGTTGCTTCCAAAAAATGTACATGAAGCACTTGCAGGTATTTGTTTAACATACTATAGTAATGAATATAAACATATATGTATATAACTCTTATATTGTAGGTATTGGAGATTTTTTTAGAGATTTGAGTGCACGGACAATCATAGTAGAAGGTTTGGAACAACTTTCAACAAATATACCGCTATTGTTGTGCAACTTAGAGAAGATTTTCCCTCCTTCGTTCTTCGATGTTATGGAACATCTGCCAGTGCACCTTCCTCACGAAGCACTCCTAGCAGGACCTGTTCATTTTCGATGGATGTACCCATTTGAACGTTTTATGAAAACGCTTAAGGGCAAAGCAAAGAACCTGTCAAAAGTCGAAGGGTCAATCGTTGCTGGTAGCCTGACAGAAGAAACGTCGCATTTCACATCGTACTACTTTGCACCCACCGTTCACACACGAAAAAGATCACCTAGGAGATATGATGACGGTGGTGTCGCCCAAACTTATGCAGTAGAGGGAGTTCCTGATATCTTTTCCCCAATTGGACGTCTCAGTGGAAAATTAAAAGAAGTTTGGTGGAGTAGTCCCGAAGACCGCCACGCGGCAGACACATATATACTTCTGAATTGCACTGAAGTGCTTCCGTTTGAAAGGTATATATATGTATATGAATTGTATATAGTTAATGAAATGTGTATTACTTTAAATTAACATATTTATATATACATGTATAGTTTATTTATTAGTCAGGTAAAAGAAACTATTGAAGGAATTTCAGATACAGAAGTACTTAAGCGGAAAGATATGCACTTCGCATTATGGTTGAAGGGCCAAGTAAGAGTGATTAATTTTAAATTAACATATTTCTAATTACGTTGTGATTAATTTTAAATTGTGTATACAGGTTGACTATGATGATCCATACTACCCATCATGGTTTCATGATTTGATCCAAGGTCTTGTTGCTAAGATAACAACATCACCCATGTATTTCACCAGAGGATACACATTTCACACCTTTGAGTATGGTGTAAGGCGTGCAACAGCAAATTGGGGAGTATGTGTGAAAGGTGAAACCGATTTCTATGAGATTTTGCAAGAGATTATCGAGGTGGAATTTGTGGGATTAGTTGGGTTACGAACTGTGCTATTCAAATGTGACTGGTTTGATCCCATAATCAACAAAGGTGTCCGTTACAGCAAATTTGGAGTTGTGGACGTGAATGAGAGGAGAAGATACAACAAGTTTGAGCATTTCGTCTTAGCATCGCAAGCAGAGCAAGTTAGCTTCATTCCATATCCAAGGATCAAAGAGTCAGGCATCAATTGGTTAGCTACAGTGAAGATCACACCTCGTGGGCGAATTATTGGATGTGGAGATTTACCGTTGCAAGAAGAATCATGTTCATCTATACAAGTGCCAGAGCAAGCTACAGAGCTAGTGATTCTTATCGATCCGGAAAACCGAGAGTACGAGGATCTCCCTGAAGAAGATGTTGACGATTAGGAGCGTGATGAGTTTGCAGAAAGTGATAATCCAAGTAGTGGAAATGGTAGTAACGGTAAAGAATCTGATTGACACTACGGTTTATACAGTATGAACAATGTACTGCTGCAGAATTATCATGTAATTTACGTTATGTCAATCTTTTATAAATCATTTAAATTTAGTAAATTCATAAATCATTCAAAGTTTAATAAAACTAAATTTTACAAAAACGTCGTAAGGCCGTTGGTGACTAACAACGTCTTTACGACGTTTTTGGTCGCCAACGACCTTACAACGTTTCTTTGATTTTTTTATTTTTTATAATGTAATAATTATGTAATTTTAAGATGTATATGATTAATACAAGTATAAGTGTAAAGATTAAAATTAGTATGATTTAAAATTATATAAAACACTTAGGAAAAAAAAATCAAAAAACGTTGTAAGGTCGTTGGCGACCAGAAACGTCGTAAAGACGTCGTTAGTCGCCAACGACCTTACGACGTTTGTATAAAAACATCGTAACGGCGTTGACAACTAACAACGTCTTTACGACGTTTTGGGTCGCCAACGTCTTTACGACGTTTTTTTGTTTTTTTTTACTTTTTATCATTTGTAAATTTTGTATAATTATAAGAGTATATGATTAAAACTATTATATCATATTTTCAAAATGTTTTATATGGTTGATATTACTTAGATGATTTAAAATATTTTATAAGATTTAAATTATTTCTATAATGTTTAATACACATTAGAAAAAATAAATTAATTTATAAAACGTCGTAAAGACGTTGGCGATCAAAAACGTCGTAAAGACGCTGCTAGTTGCCAACCTCCTTACAACGTTTTTTTATTTGCGTAACAGGTATTTGAATTTAACATAACGTCTCAATGAATTGTACCGTAGTGGTACATTGAATCCACATTTGCCAACTTCTTTACATCGAAAACATTGTAAATTCGTCCTTAAATTTACAACTCTTTTACGACGTTTCATGAATTCCCAACTCGTTTACAACTCCACGTTTTCCCTATAAATACATCACCAATTTTTCAACATCATTCCATCATTCCCCATTCCACAATCTCTCTCTACGTTATCCCTCTCTCCATTCTCTCTACAATTTTTTTTTTTTTTTTTGCAAATTTAGGATTTAAAATTATGTAGGTTGTTTAGAAATGATGTAGTAGGTACGGAATTTAGAATTTAGGATTTATATATTATTTAGTAGTATCCAACGTCTAATTTACGAAACATCGTTTTGTAGGTACAAATTATGGCACCCCGGAAGCATACACGCCGTGTCCGTTATAGTGATATACTGCACGGCACCACATCATCTTCTACTTCCTCGGCTGTGCCAGAGACACAGCCGCAGTCACATCATCAGAGTCATACACCCCCGCATACTTCCCCAGCACCAGAAGTGGCCGTAGATCCCCCTCCGACGAATGTTGCGGTCCATCCAGACCTCTTGGTGCCGCCTGATGCACCTTACGCGCAGTACCGGGTTGAGGATATTCTCGTGGCACCAAACCGCGAGAATTTGCCGCATCTACACGTCGATCGTCCAACTGGAACCTATTGGTACATATTTACTTTAATTTACATACTAAATTTAAGCATTTATAATTAAATAGCTAATAATATATATTAAAAAAATTTCAGGTTCGGTATTGATAGCAAAGTGGGACGTAGCATCACGGAATGCATCAAAAGCTATTTTGTAGAGGCGACTCCAAATTGGAAGTCAACACCACATTACTTTCGCATAACGTGGTTCAAGATTTTTGTCGGTAATTTTCTTTTTTTTCATTAATTTTTATTATTCAACATACTATAATATATATTAAATATTAATTAATTATTATAACTACTAGAAACGTTGGAATTGGGACGTCTCTATCAACGAGACTGTCCGACATGAGTTCAACCGCAAAGCCATGAAGCGGTTTATTAATACAGTCTCGGACTGGAAAACCGATTTATTAATACAGTCTCGGACTGGAAAACCGAGTGGGAGGTGAAGGGAGATGCCGGGAAACCCACATTCATGGCCAACGCTTGTTGGGATGGACTGAAGAATTACTGGGTAGACCCTGTAGCTGTGAGGAGAGCTGCTCAGTGTTCCGCCTCCCGGAAGACGATTGGGCCCGACGGCTTACCAGTTGCAATGCCGCACACTGCAGGCCAAATGCCTTTTGGCGGAGTGGCAATACAAATCGTAAGTATTTTTTAAAATAATTTTTTTCATTTATAATATTTATTAACATAAATTAATATTTAATTAAAAATTAAATTTTATTAGGCGGAAAAAACTGGACAGATTCCTACGCTTCCAGAACTCTATGCCGCAACCCATAAGAAGAAATCTGGCGTCTTCGTCGATCCACGTTGTTAGCTGCTACATAGCCAGGTTGAAGCTGCGGTTCAGGAGCGTCAAACGCAGCTTTCCCAGGAATCCACCGACAGTACTCCAGTCAAATTGAGTGCTCCGGAGATCAACGCAATTTATAAGCAGCTATTAAATTAAATACTTTAATTTAAATAATATTTTTTCCCTGACAAATATTTTTTGTAGATCGCTCCAACTAAAAAGGGACGGATTATTGGCATAGGATCCGCCCAAGATGTCCAGAGAGTCACTTCTAACTGGATTGGCGAAAACTCACTCCGTACTCAGTTGCAAGAATCTCGTGCGGAAATTGCTTCGCTAAAGCAAACGACGGATGAGAAATTCGCAGCCATGGAATCCATGATGAATATTTTGGTCGCGGGCAATCCACATGCATCTGCGCCTTTGGAGTTTAGACGTCGCAACCTCGGGATTAGGCCTACCGAGAATGTCGAGGTCGATTTGAACGAGCGGGTAACTGAAGATCAGGACGACCGTAGCTCTGACATGTTCGAAGAATTTCTTCGTTAAATTTTGTAAAAATATTTTGTAATTTGTAATTAAATTTTGTAAAAACATTTTAATTTATTCATTTCATATTTTTATTTAAAATACAAAAAACTAAATTTCACAATTTAATAAAAAATAAATTAGATATTTTCGTCCCTCATTCGATGTAAAATCTTCGTCCTTAAGTAGTTGTAAACATTTTCGTCTTTAAATAGTTGTAAAACTTTCGTCTTTAGTTAGTTGTAAAGTTTTCGACTTTAATACGTTGTAACACATTTCGACTTTAAAACGTTGTAAAAGATTTCAAATCTACTTAGTTGTAAATTAAACATTGTAAGTCAGTTGTTAAGTTCACAACTAACTAACAACGTTAATTTGCCATCGAATTTACAACTCCCACTTTATGTTACGACGTTTTTACAACGTTTAGTTTACGACGTTTTAACAACGTAATTTTTGTTGTTGTTAAATGTTACAACGTTTTTACAACGTTTTGTGCCTTACGACGTGCAAGACACGACGTACCACGTGGCGTCCCTAATGCGTTGTAAACAGTCTTTACAATGTTTTAGGGACGAATTTTGGAGTTGTAAAAGGTGTGTTCTCTTGTAGTGGTAGTTGTATTTCTACTAATTTAGTGCATTAACTATAGAGAAATATTGTGTAATATATACACATTAAAAAGTGATCTAAAAGAACTTTTAGTGAGATTTTATTAAAATAGAGGAAATGTTGTTATAGACTTAGACCATCCACATCAGTGAATCCTATTGGGGGTTCACTAAAAAAAAAAATTAAAATGACAGAATGCAGACCCGCCTCTTGACGGATCCGCCATGTGGCGGACCCTGATTGGTTCCGTCTTTTTAATTTTTTTTTTGTATTTTTTTGTATTTTTCTTTTTTTTTGTTCAGTAAACTCCAATGGGGTTGGCTGATGTGGATGCTCTTATAGTTCACTACACCTCAAAAGTGACCCGGAATTAATAATCCCACGAAAACCAAGAAAATAAAGACCTAAAATCTTGGAAATCTTCCTCGTCTGTATGCTTTAGAGTTCCGTAATATTTTCTTCTTGAACTTTGGGTATTTGTCAACCTTATGTAGTTATCTTCATATGACGTTACTCTTCTTTGTGTCACCTTCAAGCAAAGAATCATATGTATGGAAGCTTCTGTTGTAAATATCTAAAACTTAATTAATCATAAATCACAATTGAGTTTGAACTTATGCCAATTTCTTGGAAATACTCAACGTTAAATATATCCCATGCTAAACCTGACAAATATGCTAAATCGCATTGCTCTTTTAACACGTACCTCTAGTAAAATTGGCATCCACTAAAAACCATACTGCTCTATGCAATTAATATGCGGTTTACGTAAATATATAAAACCTAACTTTTGATCACAAACATTTCCAAACAAATATAGAGATTTAATAATTTCTGTAACACCTAATATATATAACCACCAAGATCAGAATTCTCTTATAAACGTTTTTCATTTAAGTATCTCTCAGCCACAGCTGCATGAACCGCAGCTCCAACTGGTAAACTATCTTCATCGATCATGAAACGTGGTGAATGACCAATGTGGACGGATCCGAGTTCTTCATTTCTAATGCCAATGAAGTAAAACGCAGCCGGAATAATCTCTGAGTAGAATGCAAAATCTTCAGCTCCCATCATTTGTGGAGCTTGAGTGAATTGGCTATCTCCGAGCAAATCGACTGTGACTCTTTTCAAGTGATTGTATGTTGCTTCATTGTTTGTGGTTGGTGGGTAGATTGCGTTTTGCTTCTCAAAGAAGTTCACTGTCGCTTTGCAACCAAATACTCCGACTTGTTCCTCGAGTACCTGTCGTTACAAATAAACGCACACGTTTAATATGATTGTTTGATATTGGTTTCTTTATTATCCCTGGAAATTAAACTCGATACTCGAAAGCTGAAGAGGAATAGAACTGAACCAAATAAAGTTTGATGAAATTGATCCTAAATCTATGTACTTAAAAAGTTAAACTCAAACTCGAACCCGAACATAATCAAGAACCGATTGGGTACCCGTACTTTTACTTAAAGTTTGAGGTTTATAAATTTTATTCGATTAAATTTTTTATTAATTTTGATTTATTAAAATTAAATAAAAATAAAAAATCCGAACTTGATCTATATATAAACCAAACCTAAAGCAAATAATCAAAATACTCTAATGGTCTTAAATTAATAGAACAAAAAATCCTAAAACTAAAAGAAACACTACCCGAATGCCCAGCTGGTTCTTGGTTTTTTTCTTTAGTCAACCATTTATATTGTGGGCCTTATTGTGGACTAGTCATGTTAGAATTGTCGTTGGAGCTTGGGCTTGGGTTTGGACCGGATCCGGTTTTCGGAATTCAAAAATAAGAAACCAATATCATAAAGCTGAATTTGTGGACGTGCGTAAGTAAAATTTTAGTTTTACATGCATTAGGTACGTACCTCCTGAATACGCTTTTTAAGGTAATAGAAGCTTGAGTTAGAGAAAGCTCTAAATGTACCACCGAGGACCACCGTCTCCGGCGCCACATCCAGACTATGACCACCGTCAAATGAAGTCACCGACACAACCTAGAATTAAAGAATATGCCAATTAGAATTCTGTTTTTCTTCAATGTTTCAAAAATATTCAAAAGGATTTAGAGAACTACCTGAGAATCAAGAGGACTAGCTTCACGAGATACAATGCCTTGAAGGCTAATGACGGCGGAAGAAGCGGCAAGAATAAGATTACCGGAGCCACCACTATCTTCCACAGTGATAACTGCCCGGAAAATACCACATCCAGCGAGCAAAGGACCACTTCTAGATGAAATCACACCCGTTGAATCCATGTGAGACACATGGACGGCGAAGATAGCTTCCACGTCCTCCAATGCTCCGTCTTCGATCATCTTCTTTGCACCATTTCCAGCTTCTTCTGCTGGTTGAAATAAAAGAACCACTGTTCCCTGTAAGAATATCACATATGACTTCATTGATCAGTTTTATATTCCGGAATGATTCTGATTGAGTAAGAAGGTTGCAAGAGAACGAGCGGTTGAAAAAGCTGTTAGATTACGGACAGTTGGAACAAGCGATTAGCACACACCTATAAATAAGTCAATTTAGAACTAGTGTTTTACATATATTTTCAACCATTGATTCCAAATGTTCGTTTTAACTGCTGATTTTAACAGAGATGTGATTGGTAACAAAAAATAGGCAACCGATCTTTTAATGCTACCAGTCAAATTCAATGTAATAATATAATGTAAATAGAACAAAATAATGTTAAAAAGAAAAAAAAAAGTACAATGAAGAAAGAATATTGCATGCAAGTGGAGTTGATGGAATAAAGAGTATGAGGCTTGAATAGATCAAAACTGGCAACGTCAAGGGATTAATTATAGTCTGATATAATGGCTTCATTCAACCAAAACTATGTATGGGCTCAAAGAACATTATTCCTTTGTTACCAAAAATACAAAGAAACAAAAAAGTGGATGCTAGCTTTACCATTAATTTAAATATTATTTTAAACATCGCTTTTCATCATAGCTAAGCCTTGACCCACCAAGAAACAAAACTAAACATTTTAGAGCATGTAAAATATTATTAATTTACTATAATACAAAAATAAACCAATATTAAATTGACAAATGGATAAAATACTCTTGTTAGAGTATCTTAAGTATTTTTTTTTGTCAACGGCAAATTATGTTGGGCCACAACTGACCAGCCCAAAAGCCAAATTCCTACATAATGTAGGCATGGAGACTCGATCTCAGGTTATGAAAATGCGCTGCCTTAAGTGGACTTACCACCTGCCACTAGGTTAGATGTCATTTGCTCTTAAGTATCTTATTTAAGATACTCAAATCCTTCTCTCACCTCTTATTTTATTAATTTTGATTTTTTTATTGTTAAGATACCCACTTAGACCATGAACAATGGTGTTACTCTCCCATGTTTCTTCAAAAAAAAAAAAAATTAAAAAAATTAAAAAAAACGGAGCCAATACGAATTCGCCATGTGGCGAACCCGTCTCTTGCGTCGCCTATTTAAGAGACGGGTTCGCCACGTGGCGAACCCGTATTGGCTCCGATTTTTTTTTTTTTTGAAGAAACTCTTAAGAGTAACACCATTGTTCATGCTCTTAAAATACTAGAATTAAACATGTTCTTAAGACCACTCCCAACCGCAGATTTTTAACATTAGAAAACAATTAAAATAACAAAAAAAAAATGTAAGAGAAAG
Organism: Lepidium sativum; assembly: GCA_023374145.1. NCBI lineage: Eukaryota > Viridiplantae > Streptophyta > Magnoliopsida > Brassicales > Brassicaceae > Lepidium > Lepidium sativum. The sequence goes on from JAKUCM010000551.1 coordinate 27,299, forward strand.
AAAATAGTTTCTTATTTAAGATTTGTAAGACACTCATCTTAACTCTCAAAAACAGATTTGAGACATGTTTTTAGTATGACTGAAGATTTTTTTTTTAAATAAAGTTTAAATAAAAATATGAAGAGAATTTTTTTTTATCATAATATTTGATGTTTTTTTTTAAATATAAAACAAAAAATAGAACACTATTATCTCCAACATTTTAGTATTAAAAAAATACTAAATTTGGTATATGATTGGTGTTGCTCCTAATTAATCTAACTCATTAATTATGAGGTTAATATAAGACTACAATAGATAATTTTTTCAAAGTGCAAAAGAAGATCGTCATACTAACTTAAATATAAGACTACGGCCAGAATTTTATATCAATTATTATTTTTTGTCAACAATAATTAAATTGGTAAGATCCGACTTATATCTAAAATTTTAAATAAAATTGGATGACATTTGAACTCACCAACTGGTATCAAACTAGATCATAGATAGACCAATTTGGCCACATGATTCTTAGCATATCAATTACAATTAAAATTTTATAATAATATAAAAATATTTTATTTTGTTCTATATTATTGTGATCTTGTATTATCATTCTATTTGTCATTTAAAATCAGGTTTATGTAAAAATATATCTTTTTATTCAATCACTTAAAATTTTAGTAAGCTTGCTCTTTTATTTTCTATTTTCGAACTAACAGTATAGACATATACATAGATAACTATCCGAGGTATGTAGTTTATTTAATATTTTAAAAATATTATGTATATTAAAAATTTAATGCTCCTGTGATATATCTTCTAAAATGCATATTATATTTTCAAACAATTAAGTAGCATTATATTTTTATTTTTTGAAAGAGAAACAGTTAAAAGAATTACCTTGAGAAGATGTTCACGAGACTTGAGAATATGAGCAGCACCAAGAAGCATAGTCACATGAGCGTCATGACCACAAGCATGCATTTTGCCTGCAACTTTACTTTTGTGTTCCCATTCTACTGCTTCCTGTTTTGCATTATCACAAACCAATTTAATGTTTAATTTAGTATTAATATTATCTCTAACCAAAAACCTTACCTACAACCATATAAACTCAACGGCGTAATCTTTCGTTATCATCATATCTCGAACATCATGTGACAGTCTGTCCGAAAGTAAGTAACAAACAGTATACAACTAAACAATATTTCCAAATTAGGAAAACTTCACATGGGACACAAAGATAATAGCAGCAAGGAGAATTCCTATTAGAATTTCTTAAATATTATTAAATGATTTTATATGAGAAAAAATAAATTAAAAAATATATTTTAATAATAAAATAATAAAATAAATTAAGAAATCCATTAAAGAATTTCTTAAATAAGAATCATAGGACTTTTTAAAAAAAATTTAAAATTTTAATAATAAAATAAGTTAAGAAACTTTGATAATGGTGGCCTAAAAGACCTAGTTTAACACACTGTTATGCAAATATAATTATTTCTGATTTTTTAAAAAATAATTCGGGTGAATTCAGTTTAATAAACACCACGAGTTTGGAGTCAGGCCCGCAAGATTTTTTTTTTTCTATCTGGTTTTCGAGTCCGACTAATCCTTACACCAGAATAAACCACGTGAAAACAAATATTTTCCACACAATTTTATTCTTATTCTCAAAGAGTTCAAACCTGGACAAAACATAATCAATATATTTCCAGGTGTTGCTCTACCACTGAACCTCATGGATTTATTATTACTAGATTTTAAGATTTGACAAGTGTGAAATTAAAAATCATGTGTTTTGTTAATAATATTTTAATGTTCACATGGACCATACACAGTCCCACAAAATGTACAATCTAGCCTCGTTTTTACTTATTTCCTATAGCCCAAGTAAAAAAAACTAAACTGTATGAAATGATTTGTTTATACATTTTATGTATATATAAGATAAGTATGCACGCAGACACAAACAACTATACAACCATGACTAGTAAATAAGTCAAAAGTATAATATTAAAAAAAAAACATTTAGTATTCTTAGTAACGTTTACCTGAATAGGTAGTGCGTCCATATCTGCCCGAACCGCCACAAAAGGTGGACCACCGGATCCGATCCAAGCCCGAATACCCGTTTTAGCTAAAGGATACTTATACATAATACCCATACGATCTAGCTCGGTCCGGACGAGTTTACTCGTCTCGTATTCTTCAAAAGCTAGCTCAGGATTTTCATGGATCGTCCTTCTCACACGCTTGAGCCAAGCTACGTTATCTGGGTGATGAGTTAGCCTGAGAATCTCTTCGGAACAAGCTTTGGACCATACTCGACACTCATCTGATCCGACTAGAGTCGGTGGACCCGATGACTGGTTTTTGGTCGCTATTGGCCGTAGTAACATCTCAAAAGGGTTGTTGTCGGAATGTTTCACTTCAAGGAAAGGTAATTCGGTGGCTTTGGTCATAGAGACCAAGTTTATGGTTAGAAAGACAAAGAGAAAATTAAGTTTCCGGAGATTGTCCATAACTCTTCGAGAGAGAGAGAGTTCTTGTTTGTTTGAGAGAAAGAATTTTGCTTTGGTAATAAAGGAATTTGAGTGAAGGAAGAGAGAGAGAGAATTTGGGCATGTGGGCATTAAAAAAAATGTAAGAGAGAGAAATATAGCCACGTGGGTAAATAAGACGTCGAATCTAACGGCTGAGTGAGACCCACCACTTTCAAAGAAGAACTTGACTATTTGACAAGTCTCTTTTTATTTTGATTTATTTATACGGCCGGTGATTTTGTTTTCTTTTGGTGTCAGCCTATTAAATATCTCTCTATAGTTAAACCGGGTCGTGTGAAGAAATTCATTACCAAATTAATTGAATTCATCTTCTTCCCGACTTTTGTTATAAATTATGCAACGTGAAAAATTTGATCATTTTACCTAACAAATCGATATACCCTTTAACAATATTTCTTATAAAACTATATGTTTTTTATTAGAAGAAAAAAATGAAGGAATATATCTCCACTACCTGATTGATTGCTTCAAGAAGTAATTTATTGGCATTGTTAATCATTTTGCTACTATTGTGCTTTTATACTTTGTTGAGTTTATCTCTATATATATAATTTATATTCATGTATTCTAAATAAATTTATTTTCTTTTTGTTAAAGGTATTCTAACAAATTTCATAATAAAATGTCTTACATATATATAATTTGTACACAATTTTATTGCAAAGTTTATTTAAATGTTTTCCTTTTATTTTTTTTCCTTATGTGTATTTTATAAATTTAAAGGTGACATTTGATTTCTGGCCTTTGGAAAAAAAAACCAGTGTGTTGTGGTCAAGGGTCATATTTAATAACTAATTTATTTTATTTCCTTATAAAGCAAACAGAAAGGTAGAAACTTGAAATCATACTTTAAATAAAAATGTAAAAAGTACTTGCCTTGCACTGCTAACATTTCTATAAAAGTTAAATATAAATTTAATCATCTATTATATAACAGATTTTTATTTGTATATTTCTACTTATAATATGATTATTTGAAATATCGAATAAGTTAGACCAAAATAAAATTGAACATTGATAGTCCCCCAAATAAGTAAATTGTAGAAAATATATTTTAACATGATTCCAATTTTATAAGTAAATTACTTTTAAAAATAAAATGTTAAATAAATATATAAACTTTATCACGTGCAATAGCGCAGATGCAAAACTAGTAAACCTAAACCATGTATTTATGGGAGGTTTTTTGTAAGTAGTTTCTCGATTATTTGTTCCTTTTATTTTATTTTTAGTTTTGTGACTTTGCAGTACATAGATAATTAGGATTATACTCGTGGAATAATTTGGGATTTGTTTTCGAGTTGTTGTTTTAGAAGTTCAATTTTCAAACTAAAATTAACTCGAAATAGAAGAATTGAACATGTACCGAAAACGACAAAATACTTCAATGGATCCTCCTAAATCTATATATTAAAAAACTAATCCGAACCAAATCAAGAATCAAATTTTAGTTTTTCTATTTAATCTTTAATTTTGTATTTTTATATAAAAATACCAAACCTGAACTCGATATATATCGAACCAAAATTTGTCCAAAATTAAATTTACCCATATAAGTCTTAAATCAAAAGAACTAAAATACCGAATTAGAAAAATTGAACTAGACAAAATACAAGATTACTTCCTAAATATATTTAGCCCAAAAACCGAATCTTAACCGGAGTCAGAACCGAATCAATAACCAAATTTGTATATAACATATTTCTATCAATTTTTTGAAGTGTTTTCTATTAAATCTTTATTAATTTAAAATATTTTTATAAAAATTTGTAGTCAAACTCAGCTTAAGTCTATCTTAAGGGTATCTTAAAGGTAATTATGAACCATATCTTAATATTATCGTATAGTTTATAACACGGTCAAAATGAAAGTGTCTTCTATTTTAATATATTAGATAATGGGAAGAAAAAATAATCTTGTTCAAAAACTGTAGAAGTATAAGCTTCCAACTCCAAACCAATTAATAATGAGTGGAGAGGTCTTTATTGTATATAGTTGATTAAAATTATCTCAAGTTTCGATGTGGATAATTATATTCTAATACGTCCTCTCGAGATGATAGGTGGTATAACCGAAGATTTTGAAAAACCACATCATACACATCATTATAATATATGTATATTGGTCAGACCCACAACAAACTCTTAGTAGCGTGTCTATTGGGCCGAAATTAAAGACTCTAATATTGTGTAGAATTATGAGTTTTTAATTCAAAATCAATTGACAATAAATAAAATTTTTTTTATTTTATATATAGTAAAACAAAATAACCTCAATTTTCAATATAAGATAATTATATTCTAACAAAAACTCTCAAAAATATACTATAGTTGTTTTTAGAATTTAATCAGAAACTTCGAAAAAAATAATATATATACTGAAAAGAGATTTATATAATATATTTTCTTTTAGGAAATCCACTTTCCTATAAGGTTGATTGGATAATGAAATGTTGAAAATCAAAAGATGTCAGAAACTACGACTTTACAAGAACTCTTTTGGATCATATGATTAAAGATTGAAAAGGAAATATCCAAGCAAGTAAATGTGATATATATATATATATATATACCAATATACGAAACAAACAAAGGATTGATCATTTGTCTGGTATTGTGGATGCTTTGCAATTTGATATGTTGATCGGTAAATTATCTTTTCTTTTCACTCCCCGAATCATAACCAAATTAGTTATTTTAACTAAAATTTAGTAAAATTCGAATTTATTATCTTATACTAAGATAAACCAAAAGAAAAATTAAGTACATAATATACACAATAGTTAATCATCTATATTATAACTTCCATCAAAATTTAAAATGAACTCGAACCATACGCGAAGTAGAGAAAATCAACTTTGATTTGTAATAGTATTTTGAGGAAATACATTTTTTTTTTGTCACGAGGAAATACATTTAACACGAACAGATTACATATTTATTTGGTTACTATATGTATTTATGAGTATTCTGGTTTTTACTGTTTACAAATATAATATTGATTGTTGAAAACAGGAAAGATGATAATATAATTTATGAAGACCATTTAGGAAGTCGTAGTATTTTTTGTCCTTATTCGAAAAGGAATAGTTAGACTCTTAAAATACTAGTTTGAGTTATCGCTGGGGACCGTATTAAGCAGCATTACGAAAGACTTTCATCTATATTTTTAAATATCTATATTCGCATCTTCTCTTAACACTATATTTTATAAAATCAAATAAATAAAAATAATAATCTTTTTGTCATTAAAAAAGTCCAAAATTATACAACCTAAATTACCTAGTAACATTCTGATAAAACAATCGAATGAATCGACTTTATAATTCAGTAATCTAGAAATTATACAAAGAGTCACAAAAAACTCTTCAAACGCACAAAATCATCAAAAAAAAAGAGAAAACATGCTAATCATTTAGAACTAATACCATCTGTAAGACAACTGAGCAATTTCTTGTCATCTCAACCTCTAATATATTCAGGAAAAGAAGATACGTTATCGCCTAGAGAACTGTTTCAATTTTTGCGTGTAATGCTGAAAGACTCCTCAGAATAGTATGAGTACTCATATATGTGCCTTCTACAACATCAAAAAAACAAAACCATTCGATGCCCGAAGAAATGTCAAAAATATTCTATATTTCATCCACAAAATAACGATATCCTATAAAAACCGGGTTCATCGTTAACGACTCGGGAACCTCACACTAAGACGGTCATTGATTTATAATTTCTAGTTGTGAATTTGAGACATATTTTTTTGCTTGAAGCCATTCTAAAACATTGATCTCTACTTATTTAATAATATTATCTGGATCACTATCTAAATTTGAAAAACTTTTGCATTTCTATAATTTTAGTGGAAAATATGCATATATAAATATTTCACTATGGCAAAAACACTTATTCAAATGTAGGTAATTTAAACGTTCAATTGTTAACAGCAGTTTAATGGTGTGGATCAAAGTACGGTGCAGTACAAGTATGAGATAAAATGTCATGCGGTTTAAATATAGTTTTAATAGAAAAAGATATGTGGTTAGTAAAATATAAATTGTGCGATTT